>BSBM01000195.1:10785000-10957500 GCA_027924585.1 Larix kaempferi
AGGCCCAGCTCCTTGACCGCGAGGCCCAACTCCTCGAGCATGAGGAAGCGGTACCGCTACAGGAGGCGGAACGACCACCATCGCCCGTCCCCTACGAACCACATGATCGACCGATGGTACAGGACCAACATCTGCATAATCACGCAAGTGAACCATCATATAAATATCTCTAACTATAATCATAACAAAAACATCTAAAAAATACATGATATAGTAGAGAACCAAACACAAAAACATACCATCTAAACCCCAGGCCTGTCCCTGGGCTCGAGGCATCTCCAGATCTCCTCGATAATCCATATTGGCATATGGATAGTCATCTATCAGCAGGGGGATCTGCTCCCACTGCTCATACATGTCCTATGAAAAGAACCCGCGGATACCACCACCACCGCGGGGCATCATCTGCCCCCACTGCACCATGCGCGGCTCGCTCACCAACCCGTCTCGAACCGATATCCGTGGCCGCAAGGTCGGTACCCCGCTCAAAGAAGAAACAGCACAAGAAGGAGGCATAACAGAACTCTCCCCCCTCCCGACTGACCTTGTCCAGATCTCTTCGGACACCAGCCAAACTGCATCTGACCCCACGCATAGTAGGTCCCCCTCAACACAGAATCCACCATCATTGTTTGTCCCCCAGACAAACGATGTGGCGCCGCGGCACCCAACACCCGCAGAACACAAGCCCCAACAGCCCGCGTATCCCACTCTCGAAGAGATCTTAGGCTCAAAGCACTGTTCTGTACCATAGACCCAGGAACACAGAATGTCTCTAGCAGATCCTCGATATCCACACCTGCCGAGATCCTCGACAGAAGATTCCCTACCTCCCCTAAGCGAGGCAACTCGGTAAGAAAGTAAACATCAGTGAGGGTGATCTCTAACCTCTCACCCCCAACTATGAAAGCACCCTCTGCAGGGACCCAGAGACTCACCAATTTGCTCAGTAGTGGTCCTACTGAACGCATCGGTGGAATCTGAGCGAACTTCAGGAGCCCGCTCACAGCCAAAGCCTGTCGGACCACCTGATCGGTCCGAATCCGAATCATCAGGTCCTCCTCCATCTCCCGCTCTTGCCACGACACCAGTGGTCTCCTCAACATCCTGCCAAAAACCAAGAAATTTTTTTAGAAAAAATAAATAAATAAATAAAATAAAAAATAAAAAATAAAAAATAAAAAAATAAAAAATAAAAAATAAAAAATAAAATAAAAAATAAAAAATAAAAAATAAAATAAAATAAAAATAAAATAAAAAATAAAAAATAAAAAAAAATTCATCGCAGCTTTTCCATCAAAAGCCGCGATGATCATCGCGGCTTTCATCCATGAACCCGCGATGAACATCGCGGGTATTGACCCCACAGTCGCGATGAACATCGCGACTATCAGCCCCATAGTCGCGATGAACATCGCGACTTTCATCCCGACAGCCGCGATGAACATCGCGACTGTCGACTCCAAACCCGCGATGTTCATCACGGAAAAGGACGCAAAACCAGCGATATTCCACGTTGGAAGGCCAACATGGAATTTCGCGGCCTTCGGGGGCCCGCCGCTAACCAAAAAAGACATAATTAAAAAGGCAAAGGCAAATAGGGTTACCTGAAACTTGCGGAATCGAAAACCAACGGTCGAATCTCCCAGAAATCAAGAAAGAGCTCTGATTGCTTTGTCAAACTTGCACGTAATAATGACACGTCATATTGGCCCCACACCCTATTTATAGAGATTTGACCATTTTTCAAACAACCATTATGGTATCATACGACGTTCGTTCCTCAAACCGTTGGTACCGTTGGAATCAGCACAATGAGAACTTCATGATAGTCCTTTCCTTTTCCTATTTTCACCAGGTCCATTTTTTGACCATTTTTTCATGCCCTCGTTGCCTCAGTTTGCATGCCACATCGGTCGTTGTCCGTTTCTGACAAGTCTTATATTGTCGGATTCAGTTTTCCGCGCTCGTGATGACGCTTGAGATCATTTCTCGCTCTCACCTCCATATTTTTCGGGCATTTTTTCCATGCCCACTCATTGCCTCAGTTTGCATGCCACATCGGTCGTCGTCCGTTTTTTACAAGTTTGATATCGTCGGATTCAGTTTTCCACGCTCATGATGATGCTTGAGATCATTTCTCCCTCTCACCCCCATAATTTTCGGGCATTTTTTCAAAATGCCACTCATCACCTCGGTTTGCATGCCACATTGTCCGTTGCCCGTTTTTGACAATCTTTATATCACCGGATTCAGTATTCCGCACTCATGACAATGCTTGAGACCTTTTCTCGCTCTCATCAATACCTTTTTGTTCGGTATAGTTTTACCCCTTTTTCGGGCCGAGCAATCCCTTTTACGAAAAAGGCACTTAGGGAGTTTCTGTTAAGCTCTTTGTTGACTCCTAAAACAATGAAAAGATCATCGAGCAACCTTGCTTCCTTTCATGCTCACTAAACGTATCTGAAAGGGCGTCTACCTGGTATAAGTTTACCCATTTTCCGGACCTTGTAGACTAATTACAAAAAAGGAATACTCTAGTCACATCGGCTAGAAGAGTTCTCCATTTGCATCATTTTATGCTTTTTAGGGCCTTCGAGACTAACTTATGAAAAAGAACACCAATGGAGTCCACTTACCGCTTTCAGACTCTCTAAACATGAAAGCGACCACGAGCAATCACCATCCTGGGCTCGTAAAAACCCACAGGACGGTACTCACAACCACTGCAGAGTCTTCTTATCGTTTTCAGACTCCTTAAAAATGAAAGCACCCATGAGCACGAACAGTCCTGGGCTCACAAAATCCACAAGACAGTACCATTTCAGAGCACACTTTTATCCCTTCTTGGAGCTCATTAAAACTACGAAGAAGGACCCAATGGTGTTTCTCGGCGCCACAACATATCACGTCTACTCATATGGTAGCTTCCCCATTTTTGGTCGCCTTTGCTCAGAGTATTCTGCAGTATTTCACCCTGAGAATCCCTCGACAACACCCATCAGCTTGACCCCCCAGAGTCAATACATACCCTTCAGTCCTTAAAAGCTATGATCACCACACCTACAAGTCAGTTCCCTACGTTGCCAGGTCAACCATGTCATCATGCTCTGAACAAAGGAAGTTTGAACCCACCCACTCTATGACCCCAGTTACTTCCCATCCCCACAAGTATGTCAGTCCTACCATCAATACTACCACACTTCAGTTCTACACCTCGTGCTCCTATCAAGGAAACATCATTGCCTTGTTAGTTGTTGGTCTCCCTCTGTCGATGACAGCCAAATTTAATCCAGAGGATAGACCTAGAGGTCCATGTGTCTTGGACTCATCACCATTTATGATGAGTGCCTACGAATCATTTCGAGAAGAGTCCTCGGTGCCTATCCAAATGGTTGTTTCTCACATGCTCGACTTCAACACCTTGATCGCATCGTTGAGACTCGCACAGGGTATTGGTCCTTTCAGTTATTTGTTGAAGACCCCGGATACCACCTGACTATTCCACATTTGAGAGTCTACTCATGGAAACAACCAGTTACATTTTTCCTATAGATATCCGGGTTGCGCATGGCGACAGTATTCAAATGTACCCCATTTTTATACTCCCTCAAGTATACAGTTACATATACTCCTCAGAGTCGACTCAGAGTCATTGAGTCCCTACAGATGTTGGACACCTTCAGATTCAGCAGTTCATCAACCCTTCTGAAACCTTGTTCAGAACGGTTGTCGCTTTATTCCAGTGTATCAGTTATTGAGATCAGTCATGTTATGATCATGAGTACATCCCAGAATAGTGTCCCCTTTGGACCATTATGATGTACCAGCAGATTTTTTATGTATTATTCAGGTCCCCCTTCTTGGGACTAATTGTTATGTATATGTCTTGATACGAGCATGGGTATGCCCGCCTCGTCCATTATCAGAGATTATTCCTCATTCATATTGAGGCCATGTAATATTTTTTCTTTTTTTTGCAGCTTCCAAGGGCCGTGGATCCAGTCTCCAACTAGTCTCTTCTCTTCCCCAAACCCCAGGAAAAAGACAAAAGAACTATGATGTCTATCGGCCATATGATGAGCTCCTACCCTCACACATCAAGGGGCAATCTGTTAACACCCAAAAAGTGCTCACTAGCTCATTTCCTTATTCACATGACCCATTTGTCCATTTTTCCACCATTTGAGCCTCTAAAGCCATCAAAAGGTCACCAAAAGACCATAATACACCCCTTTTTCTCCTCAAAATGAATATTTTTCCTCAAAAAGCATAAAAAACCCTCAAAAAGGGTCCAGAATTCCCAAAAATATTAAAAAGGGAATAAAAATATTAAAAATATTCAAAAAAGGAAAAAGGAGGGAAAAAGGTACCTAAACCATGTTGTTCAATACCATTGTTTTCATTAAAACCATAATGGTATTCCCCACCACCAAAAACTATAAAAAGGTGGTAGGGGCTCCTCACTTTCCATCCATCCACCATCCTATCCTCACACTATCAAAATCTCTCGTGAGACTTTTGACCATTTTCAGCATCTTGGAGAAGAGACCATTGGAGCTTGGAGCTACTCACCCTTGGAGTTGCTCAACACAAATCCTCACCATTTGAGGTATCTTAATACAAAACATCTATTCTTTTTATTTCTTGTTTCCATGAATCGTTTTTTAAATTTATTTGTTATATGCACATGTTAGTTTAGATTTAGATATTAATTCGTAATCATTTTTTGCTTTCGATATTGAAACTGCTATCACATTGTTGATAGGTGCCCATTGCACAAAGCTTGGTTGCAAAACCAAGCCAACAAAGTGAACCGGGTGCACGAAGTTGTTAGAGAAGAAACGGCAGGATGAAAGTGACCCGTCGGCATGCGCTCGGCAGAAGGGTTGAAAGCGACGTGACCATGTGTAGTCAGAAGATGCCAGAAGCCAGAGACAGTGCAGAGTGATGGCCACGATGATGAGGTCGCTATCATAAGCCTAACAGATCTGGTTAGCAGGGTAACCACACCATTTTGGGTACCTTAGGGTTTGCTTTAGCCCTCATGCATTGTAACAGACGTGACCTGCGGGCACAATCTATATAAAGGGAAAATTTTGTAAGAGGAAAGGATTGTTGTTGTTGTTGTTGATTTTGGGTTAATATTCGTGTTGGTGATTGTTGAATATTGATCTTTGTTAAGAAACTATTGTAAAGAGGCTCTGCAGCTGTGTGCACAGAGACCCATTGAAGAGAGAAGAGAGTCTACAACTGAGTGAGCATACTGGAACTGTTGAACCCTTCCCATTTATAATAAACAACAGTTCTTGTGGACGTATCTCCCATCCTGGGGGTGAACCACGTTAAATCGTTGTGTTGTGTGATGAGATTTATGTGAATGTGTTATTTGCTTATGATGTTGTAGTTGCTTGTGCACAGTTATTCTTTCATGTTTGCGCTATTGTATATATTTCTGGAATGTGAATGACAAGATTAAAGTCTAAGTAATCTTGCTCTAAGTCAGATATATAAGCATTAAATACTTGTGAATGTATGCATATTTCATTTCAAGAAGACATCGGATGCAGAATAATCTAAGTATTGTGTATGGATAAAGGCACGAGCTACGTAGTTGCTAGGTCTGATGAATGCTGAAAGTATCTAAGTGTCCAGCCGCGCAATCATAGGTAGCACAGCTGCCTTGTCTACTTGGTTCTTTCGCAATGCAAGTCCTGTAGTGCGTTGTTCGTTAGTCGGAGAAACTAAGGAGGGAAGAATCTCTGCATCGCAAGCCATTCCGAACCGCGCATCACCCAGTTGTGGAAACTTGATTCTGCAACCTCCCCATAACTTCACCTCGGGTGAGACCTCAGTCTGCTTGTAGATTGTTGCCGAAAGGGCCTGTGAAAAGGGGATTTTGTTGGTTCCCTGAACCGCGCAGAACCTGGGTCTATCTTGGAAATTTAAAGAACAGTATACGAGCCAACAGTAAGAATGAACAGGAGTATGGTATTCAGGATTAATTACTTCCGAGGTGAATGGTAAAGAAGGATGAAAACTCTGACATCTCACATTTTGTCCAAGTGCCCATATGTGGGATATAGTATCTTGAAGTGGTGCTAAAAATTCATCATTTGAGATGTATTTGGTAGGATGTGGAGGTGGATTTGTTTTCACACTTGACGGTGTACCGAAGTTGGAAATAGATTGTCCTAAGGAAGTACCCCAAAATGAAACAGATGGACCAAAAGCAGTTGCTACTAGGTCATCTGAAGGTCGAGTAAATATCCAATCTATGGCTCCAGAATACCCTTCGAATGAATGGTGAAAAGAGGTATCACGTGAAGAAGGTTGTTCTACCACCAGTGGTCCCATGGGGTTGGTGATAGGTGGATTTATAGGGGGAGAATAATCTCCTCCTAATTCAGTAGTTGGGATCCCTTCTTTTTGTGGGCCAGCTGTAGTAGGTTGGTATGTGTTTGTCACTGCACTTCCCTCCCCGACGGAGGATATTCAGGTGGCAAATTTTGCATTCTGAGAGATCTCCTCAAAGGTTGCTAAGCCAGAACGTCTAACAAAAATCTCTCCCTAAAGGTATTCTAAACAAAAGACACGCTGCAAGTCCTACTCAAGCTAAAGGTCGCAAGCAAACTTGTATAACAAATGGGATAAAAAGGTCGGATCCTCACAAGAGTGTCAATTCATCGCAAATCGCGATATACCGTAGGGTCCAACAGTAATACTTAGCCCAATCTTTCAGATCACTAACTAGGGAGGATTGGGACCGTACCCTTTACCGTATTACCCGACTACCTAGCAGTACGTGGGTAGTAGCTCCCCAAGTGTTGTTTTCGGTGTATTGCAACAATAGGACGACCGATAGTTTACTTGGTTCGTTTTGGGATCCTAAAAGGGTCTCTCGATATACAGAAGGTATGTGGGAGTTCCAATCTATCGTATGGGTGTGGTGGGGGTGGGGGTGGTGGAGGTGGTCCTCCAACTGGGGGTCTAGTCAAAGGAATGTTCGTTAAGTTTTGTTGGCCCCATGGGGTATTCGTGTTTCCAAGGTAAGGTACTCCAGGATGAATATTTCCTGAAGGAGTGGGTTGGTATATTTGACTCATAGCCATATTTTGATTGCCTGGATATGTGTAACTCCATGCAGGTTGACCCCATGTAGATAGCCCCCATGTAGGATGCCCTCACAAAGGGTTTCCCATGGCTGGAGGTGGACCTCTAGTCATATTATAGGCAGTAGCTGAAGGTTTCCCTATAGCTACGTTCTGTCCACTAACTGAAGGTTTCCCCCTAGTCACATTTTGACCACTAACTGAAGATTGCCCCGTAGTCACATTTTGAACACTAACCAAAGATTGCCCCGTAGTCACATTTTGACCACTAACCAAAGGTTTCCCCACAATTACATTTTGTCTCATAGTTGAATATTGTCCTTCAGTTGCAAAATTAACATTGGTTGAGGGTTGCCCCCAGTCATCGACATCAAAAGAGGTCTAGAGCTGGCCAATTGATTTTGAGGCCATGCTGCCGGAAAGGATGGTTGGCCTGGTTCATAAAAGACCACGTTAGGCACGGGTATTCCTGCTGAAGAAAAAGTGTAAGAATGAATAGGAGTATGGTATTTAGGATTAACTACTTCTGAGGTGGATGGTAAAGAAGGTTGAAAACTCTGACATCTCACATTTTATCCAAGTGCCCATATGTGGGATATAGTATCTTGAAGTGGTGCTAAAATTTCATCATTTGAGATGTATCTGGTAGGATGTGGAGGTGGAGTTGCTTCCATAGTTGACGGTATACCGAAGTTGGAAATAGATTGTCCTAAGGAAGTACCCCAAAATGAAGCAGATGGACTAAAAGTGGTTGCTACTGCATCATCTGAAGGTCGAGTAAATATCCAATATATGGCTCTAGAATACCCTTCGAATGAATGGTGAAAATAGGTATCATGTGAAGAAGGTTGTTATACCACCAGTGGTCCCATGGGGTTGGCGATAGGTGGATTTATAGGGGGGAATAATCTCCTCCTGATTCAGTAGTTGGGATCCATTCTTCTTGTGGGACAGCTGTAGTAGGTTGGTCTGTGTTTGTTGGTGCACTTCCCTCCCTGATGGAGGATATTCAGGTGTCAAATTTTGCATTCTGTGAGATCTCCTCAAAGGTTTCTCAGCCGGAACGTCTAACAAAAATCTCTCCCTAAAGGTCTTCTAAACAAAAGACACGCTACAAGTCCTACTCAAGCTAAAGGTCTCAAGCAAACTTGGGTAACAAGTGGGATAAAAAGTTCGGATCCTCACAGGAGTGTCAATTCATCGCAACTCGTGATATACCGTAGGGTCCAACAGTAATACTCAGCCCAATCTTTCAGAGCACTAACTAGGGAGGATTGGGACCGTACCCTTGACCGTATTACCCGACTACCTAGCAGTACATGATTAGTATCTCCCCTTTTCGGTGTATTGCAACAACAGGACAACCGATAGTTTACTTGGTTGATTTTGGGATCCTAAAAGGGTCTCCCGATATACAGAAGGTAAGTGGGAGCTCCAATCCATAGTATTGTTGTCTAATGAACAACCATTCGAAATGGGTCTTCCTATATACCATTAAGTACGTGAAAGAACCTTTCTATATACTGTGAAGTACGTGAAAGGTCGTTCTATATACTGACTAGTACGTGGAAGAACCACACAGTCCCTAGAATGCAATGCTGGAAAATAATGACAGCTCCTACACTTAAAGACGTCGGAACACATCTATAATCTATCACTCAAGTTGCTAAAGGTTTTAACTTAATTAGCGCTTTATTTTATCTTGTATGGTTAAGTGGACCAATGATGTGGGGGCGCACCCCAATATCATGCATGAACTAAATGAGGTGCAAGTACTTTTCTTTCTATGAAGTATATCTACGAGAGAGAGAGAGAGAGAGAGAGAGAGAGAGAGAGAGAGATCTTTCTTTTCTTCCTAAGACAAGTGAATTGTTCCCAAAATACAACATAACTCTTTTCACTTTCCTTCTCAAGCAAAGGCCAAAAGACAAACAACTATCTTTCAATCAACCCAAAAACAAAACAAAAATAACACCAAAGCAATTTTTTTCTTTTCAAGGAAGCTTAAAACTACAAGCTAAGATGAAAAATGGACTTCTTTCAATTGCAAAACCTCTTAATTTCAAGCAAAGAAGTAAAAGAGTTAAACATTAATTCAAAAGATTTTGATTTCTTTTAATAATGCATTCAAGAAATTCTAAGAATGATTTTGCTCGTTTTGTTTTGATTCAAAATGTAAGAGATCAACCAGTCTTGCAATCTTCAAAAATAGATAAGTTCCCAAGAAAACCAGTCACCCAAAATAATTAAAATTTAGGCTTCAAACAAATCAAACCAAAACCACAACAATCAAAGCTTTCACAATAGCACACTTCAAAGGCTTAAAACTCAAAGCAAAGCAAATCAGAGGCTTCTTAAGAGCCACAAGACTAGCTTCCCCTATGAGGGATTGAAATTTCCCAAGACAAGATAGGAAACCGCTTGAACACCTAGGACTCACCAAGAAATCAAACTGAGCTCCAAATCTCAAGAAAAACTAAGAAAATAGGCCAACCAAATCTGGAGGAGACTGTGACTAAGACAAGTAAAGCACAAATCTCAGAGAACCACCTAGTCCAACTTTTAAGAGGGGGATCCGAACCCTAATGCAAAATTTTGCAGGGTGGCGCGGTCTGCTAGTATGCAACAGTGTGTTAGTCCCTTAGTGACGTGGTCTGTTCATAGGTAAAATGCGTCGATGACGCTTCTTGAACACGAACAGAGTGCGTCGGTGATGCTTTGTGACCCAAAGACAAGTGCAGCAGCTTACCAGCGATGAAGGGAAATCACATCCCAGGTGCGGCAGGCGCAATAAAAAATTAGAAAAGGCAGAATTCTCAAGATAAAATAGGGTAATTAGACAAGCTAAAGATCCCATACTGAGACTGGATTGCCCAGTAACTCAAAAATGATAGATCCAAAAGAAACAAGGCAAATTAAATAGCTCTAAGAGGATAAACAAGGAAATGAAAATCACAAACTAAACAACTCAAAGACCATGGAATCTCGCTAGTGGAGTCGCCAATTTTGTTTGAAGACACTTCGTTTATGCGGACAAGGACAAAGCTCTCTAGTCTAAATTATTTAGATCTAGAACAAAACACCACAGAATAAATATACTTTCATAGATTAATCAAATTACAAAGGGCACAAGGAATTACTCACCTTGCAACCATGATAGTGTTTCCTTGTTTGTTGTAGTCTTCAATCTCTAGCTGCAAAACAACATGGCACAAACAAGTGGAAACACAAGTAAAAGTAATATGTAATATTGATTAATCTAAACAAGTCGTCAAGGAAATAAATTCTAAAGATCTAACACAATTAATCTTTATGGAAAGAGTATATATATTATTGTATTAACACAAATACAAAGGGAGAGATTACAACCATTTCCTTGACATTGCAACTTCTTCCAATTAACCTTTGCCTCAAAGATCCAACCTTGTTTCTAATGGACAAGACAAACTCAACTTTATGATTATTTCAGCAGCATTTGGGTGCTCTATCTTTCCTCTCCCAACCATGAAGGGTGAGCTTGTATATATAGTCCAAAGAGGATAGAGGGAGTTGAGTATTTAATGGAGAAGTTTAAGGGATCATCCCAAGAAGTTAGAAGTTCAATTGCCACCTATGTTGATTTGTTGGGATAAGGCTCCATGAGAGCTTCTTTCTAGAAGGAACTTGAATCTTCTCTTTTTAACCTTGGAACAAGCAGTGCCTCACTCTATCAAAGAGCAACATGTGTTACTAGAGGGTGACGCATGTTGAATTAATGCAACAAGGGTTAGTGTCGCACCTTGTCAGTGTGCACAGTGTGTCAACAAGGATATGACACCTATTGTAAACATGCAGGGTGCATCGCCACTGCAAAACTGGAAAATGGAAAGGTAAAACCTCTTCCCAGGAAATTTGGCACTAGTGCTTTAGGGATTACGGAAAATTCAAGGGAATATAATTCATTACCAAGATGATGACAAGATTTTGGTGTAACATATTCTTACCACCATGAACACCATTTGTATCATACTTCCTTAGTTTACCCAACAGAACATGACATGCATCCTTCAATAATACACTTCAATGTGGAAACATAACAAACACTGCTTAGACACAATCACTTTACATCCTTTCTACAACCAACACACTTTGTAGATGTTCAAATGAGGTGCATACTTCAATTGCAATACATATATCACCTTGGTACAAACCTTATTCTTCTCTATACTTTCTCCATCAACATCCAAATTACAACATTTACTTCTAATCTCACACTTGTCTTGAAGACAAAATCCTCTTCCTTAATTATTTCTTTGGGCCATTTTCATTTTTGACTTCAACAACACTTTCATGAACATCAAGTTCTCAACTTGTTATTCTATAGTAATAGGAACATCTCTATCAATTTATCCTTCTACATTGTTTACAACATGTGAGTCTTGTATCACTACCTTTCCCATCATTCATATTATTTCGGTAATCATATGCTATGTTCCCTTATTGCACTCCATGCCTAAAGCAAATTCCTTTAAATATATGTTATGTACCAAATCCTTAAAATTATCAGAAGATAAAAGAAGTACACACCACGTATAACAAAGTAAACATGGAGAACAACTCCAATGTAGATGAGAAAGATAAGTTTCACATTAACTCCTTAAATAATAGAAGATCCTTCTCCAATTACCCCAAGACATTCACATAATCCTTTCGCGTGTTCTCAACAATGACTACATTAGCTCTATATATACTTATTCACTTATTGCACATGAAGTCCCTTCATTAGGGATGACCACTATTACACATACATTTACAACAATACATATAATTTTAGCCCCATATGGCCCCATATATACCCCCCTTAGGGTCACATCACATACATTTAAACCCATATATGACCCCCCTTAGGTCATATCATAGTACCCTCCTTCGAAAATATTTATCCTCAAAACTTTGCGATTAATGGCTTTACATGTGATGAAACCAAGTAATGGGATTTCCATATATTCTTGCTTTCTTGTTGCCACTAATGATGATCCATCCATCCAAATTTGATTATTTTTGGTCTCAATCCTTTATAGTTGTTTTTTTCATAATTTTGATTCCATTTGTTGTGATTGTGAGTTCACCAATTTGTTGTAGTTTCTAGTCTCCGGTAATATCTTATTGAATAATAATTTTATGGTGCCTTGTTCCATGAATATCGTTGAGTATTCCATCTTCTTCCTTGGTAGTGTCGTTGTATATATTCTTGTCCTTCATGGAAGCTTTCTTTGGTAATGAGGATGTCGATATGCTTTCACACTTGATGGTTTCTCTTCCTTTTGCACACTCGTGCCACAAGTCTTATTTTCAGCTCTGATAATATCTTAGTGAATAATATTTTTTTGGTGCCTTATTCCATGAATATTGTTGAGTATTCCACCTTCTTCCTTGATAGTGTCATTGTATATCTTATTGTCTTTCATGTAAGCTTTCTTGGTAATACTTTATAGTGTCATTGTATATCTTCTTGTCTTTCATGGAATCTTTGTTTGGTAATGAGGATGTCGATATGATTTCACACTTGATGGTTTCTCTTACTTCTGCACACTCATGTCATAAGTCTTCTTTTCAGCTTTGATAATATCTTATTGAATAATAGTTTTATGGTGCCTCATTCCATGAATATTGTTGAGTATTCCATCTTCTTCCTTGATAGTGTCATTGTATATCTTATTGTCATTCATGGAAGCTTTCTTGGTAATGAGGATGTCGATATGCTTTCACACTTGATAGTTTATCTTCTTCCTGCACATCCATGTCATCAGTCTTCTTTTCAAAGATAATTACTTCCTCTATCCTTTATGCTTGGTCTTTGATCACTCTTGACTTTGAGATAATACCCTCATATTTTTCATGTACATCTTAAAGCTGGAGCTCAACTTCTTCGAGCATTTTATGGCATCCTTCTAGGATCTTGTCTCCTTCTCCTTTTGAAGCTGCAATGTGATGCCAATCATCAATTTTTTACGTCTTTCTTCAATTCTAGACTGCATTTCTTATTTTACTTCATATGTATTTACAACTTCTTCAACCTTCTTGCAAATTCCCTCTTTAGGTCTTTTGGCAGTCTCTTCATCCAAAATCCTTGCTTGTTCTTGATTTTGACCATGCTTCTTTTCATCTTTCAATTTGTTTACCTCATCCAATAGCTTTTTATTATGGTTTCTCAATATGCATATATTGTCATCCTTCTTTTAAAATTCTTCCTTTGACTCATCATTTTCCCATTTTCCTTTCCCATCCTTTTTTTGTTTTCAATTTATGAACATCTTTACTAAGTGATTCATTAAGGACATGTATCTTAGACATCTCCTCACCTTTCTTCTTGAGTTCCTCTTTTGTTTCTTCCAATTCATCTTGATTTTAATCATCTCTTCCATTTTTGAGTCCTTGATCCATCTTTTTTAGAATAGTACTTAAAATTCATCCCATGTGATATTTTTTCTAGTATTGTTCATCCACCATGTCCAAGATTCACCCCGAAGATAAGCCCTTGCACTAGGATTCAAAACTATTTCATTTTTTGTCTTCAACCATTCCATAGTTCTAATTCCATCTTTATCTTCACCTCCAATAAATGTAGGTATGTCCATTTCTATTTATTCTTAATTGAGGTCCAACCAAAATCCTCAAATTCCAACTTCAATATATTAACAATTGTCTCAAAAATTGATAATATGAATTTTCCAACATAATATCCTCTATTTCATAATTCCAATGGCTTTTGAATCACCTAAATCTAACCTTCCAGTCAAAATTTATGCAAATTTCAAAATAACATACCTTTTAAAACCTTGATTTGGAGACTGTTTTGTTGGTATCTCCACAATTTTGACCCTTATGAGTTTGAACTTTCATTTTGTAGCAGCCTGATATGTTTTCTCTACAATGCCCCAGGGTTAAGCTAATTCTAACATGACAATAAAAAGTTATGGTAAGTTTCCCAAAACTTTTATTTTTTGTCCCTTCCAGTAGAGTGACAATGTATGGCTTGCCATGTGTCCAATTTTTAGGATATGATTCTAAAATTGCTACCACAAATACTATGGTTTGAATTCTTTCTTATTCAATAGGTCTCACTTGATTTGTATCTTTTAAACTTCATATATAAAAATAAATAAAAATTCCCGAAACACCTGTTTGAGACTAGTTTTTGGACTAGTAAAAAACCCTAACTTCCACAAGATATAACTTCGCACCTGTAATGAATCAAGACTTAAAAATCGTATCACGACTAGTTCGATATGTCCTTTGTATCTCCTCCAAGTTTCTCTATCTGAAACATCATATAAAGAAAATTATAGTGAAAAATCCAAGATTACTAGTTGTTTTACTAGTCAAATACGCTAACTTCCCTAGGGCATAACTCTTAACTTGTAAGGAATCGGGACTTGGAAATAACATCACCAATAGTTAGGTGTGTCCTCTATGCGCCCCTCCAAGTTTAGATTTTTGAAACTTTCTAAAAAGTGTTCTATAACAAAAATTCCAACATGACTTGTTTTGGAAGTGTCCAAGCTCTAATACCAAATGTTATGTACCAAATTCTTAAAATTATCATAAGATAACATAAGTGCACACCATGTAGAACAAAGTAAACACAGAGAACAAATCCAATATATATAAGAAATATAAGCTACACAACAACTCCTTAAATAAGAGGATATCCTTCTCCAATTACCCTAAGACATTCACGTAATCCTTTCACATGCTCTCAACAATGACTACATTACCTCTATATATACCTATTCACTCATTGCACATGTGGTCCCTTCATTAGGGCCTACCACTATTATATACATTTACATCAATACATATACATTTAGACCCATATATACCCCCCTTGGGGTCATATCATATACATTTAACCCCATATATGACCCCCCTTGGGCCATATCAATATGCCACGTCTAACTTTGGTAAAACCTCTACCTCCAACAACATTGTATCCTCCCATATAATTGTGTTTTTTGTACTTGTATTGGCTTCATCTCCATTCTACATTTTGCTTAATCGTTCTCTTCCACTCATTGCTCTTCCTTTTCCTCTTGTTCCTCTTAAACTTTGTTGTTTTCTTGCTAACTTCTCTTCCAATTTCAATGCCAATTTATAGGTGTCTTCCACTAATCACAATATGAACATGCTCAATTCATATTGAATGGAAAATATGGGACCATTCACATACCTTGTAATTAACTCTTGCCTCTCCTCATTATGTCCTAATAATATGGATAATATGTAAATTTTTCTATGTATTCCTTCATAGACATCTTCTTTTGCATCAAATTCTACAATTTCCTAAGAAAATTCAATGAAGAATCGTGCATAACATACCTTTCATCTCAGCCTATAGCGGGTGTAGCTCAACTAGAAAATGAAGTGAAATTAGATGACATGTTGTAACAAGAGGTCATAAGTTCAAATCACCCCAACTTACTTGTGCCCCATGCTTGCGGGCTATGTGGGTGCACTTAGGGGTATAGCGGTAGTGGACGAGAATCGACCTCATGTAACACGAGTACATGCACCGCCCCAGTTGTCAATTCCCCTAGTACCAAAGAAAAAATACCTTTCAACTTGGAAACTAATCTATCCCAATCATTTATCTTCTCTTTTCATTTTTTTTGCTTGTCCAACTACAAGTTGTACAACCACAGGGATGCTACAAGGATGCATGGCCCTTCAACTTGGTGCATCCAAATATCACCCTCATGGGATATTCAATTTGATTAAATTCAAACTACATATCCAACATGATTTCAAATCACCCCAACTTACTCGTGCCCCCATGGTTGCGAGCAATGTGGGTGCACTTAGGGGTATAGTGGTAGCAAACGAGAATTGACCTTGTGTAACACGAGTACATGCACTGCCACGGTTGTCGATTCCCCTAGTACCAACAAAAAACATACCTTTCAACTTGGCAACTAATGTATCCCAATAATTTATCTTCTCTTTTTATTTTTTTCTCGTACAACTACAAGTTGTACCACCACAAGGATGCCACGAGGATGCATGACCCTTCAACTTGGTGCGTCCAAATCTCACCCTCGCGAGATATTCAATTTGATCAAATTCAAAGTACTCAAAAATTGCCTTGAAAATTGATAATATGAATTTTCCAACATAATATCATACATTTCCTATTTCCAATGGCTTTTGAATCACCTAAATCGAACCTTCCAGTCAAAAGTTATGCAAATTTCAAAATAACATACCCTTTAAAACCCTGATTTGGACATTGTTTTGTTGGTATCTCCACAATTTTGACCCTTCTGAGTTTGAACTTTCTTTCTGTAGCAACCTGATATGTTTTCTCTACAGTTCCACAGGGAAAACCTAATTCTAACATGACAATAAAAAGTTATGGTAAGTTTCCCCAAACTTGTTATTTTTGTCCCTTCCAGTAGAGTGACAGTGTACTGCTTGTCATGTGTCCAATTTTTAGGATATGATTATGAAATTGCTACCACAAATACTATGGTTTGTCTTCTTTCTTATTCAATAGGTCTTACTCAATTTGGATCTTTTAAGCTTCATATATAACAATTTTCCCGAAACACCTATCTGAGACTAGTTTTTGGACTAGTCAAAAGCCCTAACTTCCACAAGATATAACTTCGCACCTGTAATGAATCAAGACCTAAAAATTGTATCACGACTAGTTCGATATCTCCTTTGTTTCTCCTCAAAGTTTCTATGTCTTAAACATCGTATAAATAAAATTATAGTGAAAAATCCAAGATTACTAGTTTTTTACTATTCAAATACCCTAACTTCCCTAGGGCATAACTCTTAACCTGTAGTGAATCAGGACTCGGAAATAACATCATTGATAGTTCGGTTTGTCCTCTATGGGCACCTCTAAGTTTTTCTTTTTGAAACTTCCTAAAAACTGTTCTATAGCAAAAATTTCAACATGACTTGTTTTGGAAGCGTCCAAGCTTTGATACCAAATGTTATGTACCAAATCCTTAAAGATAACAGAAGTGCACACCATGTACAACAAAGTAAACATGGAGAACAACTCCGATATAGATAAGAAAGACAATCTACACAATAAATCCTTAAATAAGAGGATATCCTTCTCCAATTACCCCAAGACATTCACAAAATCCTTTCACATGTTCTCAACAATGACTACATTACCTCTATATATACCTATTCACTCATTGCACATGTGGTCCCTTCATTAGGGACGACCACTATTATATATATTTTACATCAATACATATACATTTAGCCCCATATATGCCCCCCTTGGGATCATATCATATACATTTAACCCCATATATGACCCCCTTGGGTCATATCAATATGCCACATCTAACTTTGGTAAAACTTCTACCTCCAACAACATTGTGTCCTCCTATATAATTATGTTTTTTTGTACTTTTTATTGGATTCGTCTTCATTCTACTTCTTGCTTAACCGTTCTCTTCCACTCATGTCTCTTCCTTTTCCTCTTGTTCCTCTTGAACGTTGTTGTTTTCTTGCCAACTTATCTTCCAATTTCAATGTTAATTTATAGGTATCTTCCACTAATCACAATATGACCATGCTCAGTTCATATTGAATGGAAAATATGGGACCATTCACATACCTTGTAATTGACTCTTGTCTCTTCTCATTGTGTCCTAATAATATGGATAATATGTAAATTCTTCTATGTATTCCTTCATAGACATCTTCTTTTGCATCAAATTCTACAATTTCTTAAGCAAATTCAATGAAGAATCATGCATAACATGCCTTTCAACTTAGCCTGTAGGGGGTGTAGCTCGACTAGCAAATGAAGTGAAATGAAATGACATGTTATAACAAGAGGTCACGAGTTCAAATCACCCCAAATTACTCGTGCCTGATGCTTGCGGGCTGTGTGGGTGCACTTAGGGGTATAGTGGCAGCGGACGGGAATCAACCTCGTGTAATACGAGTACAATGCACCACCCTAGTTGTCGATTTCCCTAGTACCAAAAAAAAACATACCTTTCAACTTGGCAACTAATCTATCCCAATCATTTATCTTTTATTTTCATTTTTTTTGCTCGTCCAACTAAAAGTTGTACCACCACAAGGATGCATGACCCTTCAACTTGGTGCATCCAAATCTCACCCTCATGGGATATTCAATTTGATCAAATTCAAAGTACTTATCCATCTCTTCAATCCAGAACATCGACTATTTTAGATTTAAACTCCCTAAATATGTAGGAGTCTCCAATCTTGGTTTTCCCCCTAGATTTGTATTGGCTCTTATAACCCTCTCTTCTTCTTCCTTTTTCCCTTCTCTTGCACCCACACTAACATTATGTTATTATTGTTGTCACGTGCCCTTGTTGGTACTTCATTAGCATTCTTTCCTCTCACATCCATTCTAAATCCATTTTGGCATTGCCACCTCTTGATTTTGCTGGTGCTTCAGTAGCATCGTCATCCCCCATGGCCTTGGTAGTTATGTGTTGGCATTGTGGCCTTCTAGGTACAACTAACTCTTTGCTAGTGTCACCACCTCCCACACCCGCATAACTTTGTGTCATTGTTGCTACCTCTTACCTTCACTAATGTTTTACTAATGTCACCGCCATCTCTCTCTTCACTTCCCGCCTTCACTCGCTTCATGTCCTTCCCAAGGAGTTAGTTTTGCTTTGCCTTAGCTCAAGGCAACCTCTAACATTTATATTGCAGGTGCGTAACTCTAACACTAGATATTTTGCATGCCTCATCAGACTCCCATATCATCAAATTATACACTTGGGTAAGTGCAGTTATTGTTCTCGTATCTTCTCTCTCTCTCTTTCATTTCATTTCAACATTTACTTTTATGGTCCAATATCTACATAATTAGTCTTAACTTTTTTTCATGATTTATTTGCAACTTTACTTTCATGATAATTAGACTTATTTGTCTCCTCTCTCAATGTTCTCTACTTGGCATGCATATCTACTTATTACCTTTTCTTTTCTCTATCTTGCTTCTATTGGATCATATTGCCTACAATGATCCTTGAAACTTTGTTTTGTGTTGATTATCAGGGCATGTAGTCTCCATGCAAGAGTTGAGCATCATGACCATACTTGTGAAGAATTTCATTGGGATGATGAGGCACTATTTCACACTACATGCACTAGTAGGCACCATCCATCCATGCATTATTGCTCTGGCTTTGTTGCCACCTTTTGTTTTATGTTTGTATTCTACTTCTTTGCTACTTTATTCTCCTTCTTGCAGATCACTAGTATTCCATCTCACGGTTAGCATTTCTTGCAATGGGGGCAAATATGAAGTGTATGTATTTCACACTTTAGTACCCACATAAACATACCCACTTAGTGGTATGGATTCCTACTTGATGTTTGTGCCATCCTTCATGACAAAGGATCTTTTTGGTAGATTGGTTTGCCTTGAGACACCTTGCCTTAGCCCATATGTATGAATCCTCAAGATGTCTAGTGCTTCAATAGGGTCCCAATTGCCTCCCATTTTGTTTGTAACCCTTGGTTGCTAGTTTGATTATGCTAGACTCTTTGGGGAACCCTCGTATTTTTTGAATTATGTCTTAGGCTCCAAGCCCTTCATCTAACGAATAGTTGAAGTGCTTCATTTCGGATCCTCAATGACCCAAATTTCTTTGGGCGTGCTTAAATGGGGGTCTACTAGGTAAAACTATCCTTACACCTTCTTGATTTCTCGATGCCAAGTGAATCACAACTTTCTTAGGCCATAGAATGTTTGTGTTGTACAATTCACAAAAAAGAGTGTGCTTTCCTAACAATAGAACTACAATATGGGGCCTCGAACTCACAGTTCACAATCAATACCCACTATACACTTTTAGCAAATGAAATACTTCACCTAATGGCTAAGCTAAGATTCGTTTACACCTTGAGGTTATTTCCTAAACTATTTGTCACTTCTCTCCTCTTTGTAAAGTCTCATGGATATTTTGTAATTTCTCTCTCTCACTCATTCTTTCTCTCATTATCTTCCACGAACACATGGATTAGAACCAAAGATTGATCTAGCTTTTCTACTCTTCACTCTCTTGGGCTACTTGGACTTGTCATCTCCAACTCTCTATAATCATCTCTTTCTTTTGGTTTGGTTTCTCCCTTATAGGCTTGTTGTCTTGTCTTGTGATGCTCCCATTGGATATATTCCCTCTTAAGCTTTGGAGAATTCAACTCTTTTACTTTAAGAGAGGTTCTATAATAATTAGGGCAAGGTAGGTATCACCTTTCGAAAGGCACATTGGGTCACCATTTAGCATTTCATTGTTTCAAAATTTTGCACAGTAGAACTAATGTGTTTTGTAGGAAGGTTTAGTAGCATGTACATTTATATCCAAGTAGAGTAACATGCTCTTGGATGTCTATCACATCTCCCATCTTCATCCCAAGCAATAGCAACACCTACAACAATGTATACCTGAGTTTGTTTATCACTTTTCCCCACTATGTCAACTTTGACAATTAGATTAATTAGCTCACCAAAGGAAATCGATGAATTAGCCTTAGCTTTTTGTCATTCATATATTTTGTGTTCTTTCCTATTTGCAAGTGAACTCTAATTGAATTATATGAATCATCTACAACCTTAGATAACCTAATAAACTCTAAAATCCTCATTAATATAGTGGTTCTCTCTCCTTCTTTCTTCCCCTCCCAGGGTTTCTCAATTTTTCCTTCAAATCAAGTGACCACTCCATTCCCTCCTTCCTACTCATTTGAGTGTGGTGCTAGCATGGTGCCTCACTCTAACCATCACACCACACTTTCTTGCATGGGTAATCCAAGCAAATTGACCACATGCCAATGATTTAATGGTGGAGATTGTTGGGGTGGTCACATCTCATGAACTATTGACCTCTTGTAGCATTTACTTTCGAGTGCAATGGGGCATGCCACTGGAGCCCTAAAGGCTAGTGACGACAAGGAAGATCACTTTTTATTTACCCTCCCTCTGTATTGTGGTCATTTGAATGGGGATGAACCACATTAGAGGGTTTGAGGTAACAAATAAAATATTGTCTTCAAGATTTAGTCATTCTTCCATAGTTTGATCTATAGGAGTGGACCCTACCAAAGGGCTCAAACGGCCAATGGAAGGAATTGATACATATCTCCTCCAAAAGGATCTAGTCTTCTGAAGAGTGGGATTCATTAAAGCACCAAAGGATTGCAATACTCATTTACTCAAGACCTTTGTCTTGACCTTTAAAAAAAAGAAAAAAAAAGCGTGGTCCATCTAGACTACAACCCTTTTGGAGTCTAAATTCATAGAAGTTTTATTAATTGCGGCTTTTACCAACATGAAACTCGACATACATCAAACTGAAACTTTTGAAATAATTACTTAGTATTTTGTGTTTTCGTCTTCACCCCTATAGACCAAACACTTTTAACTACAAATTGAGTTACACTCTCTTCAAATATTTCAAATTTTATCATTAAAAAGATACATAACAGATCAAAGTTTATAAAATATGGCAAATTTGGTGAATGAAAAATTTCTTAATTTTTTTTATTTTTCCAGGTAAATATCTTGGGGCAAACCCCCAAGCATTTCCCCTCATTTTGAGAATGATACTTAAAATAAATCCTAAATTCTTCAAGGCACAAACCAATCAATAACAAGACTTGAATCCATTACAACAATACACTCATTATGGGCTCAACATGGCATTTAAGATAATAGAACCTAGATAAAAAGGTAACACTCCATCTCACAATCACTAATGCTAAACTAATTCACAAAATGATTCATAAATAACTTATATAAATTATTTTAATTGATTTGATATCCATTAGACTAAATGTATTTTGTCATTTTATTATATTAAAATATATATCTAGCAATATTTATGCTTCAATAAATGCCATATATATGTTTGCACATAACAAAACCATTTTGGCTTATATAGAAGGCCAAACAACCATGGTTACAACCTCACGACGTCTTCCCTTGTCTTGAAATTTTCATACATTTTCACATCATATCGAAACTTTATATGTCAAAAACATTATCCCACCTCTAACAAAATAGTCGTTACTCCATCATTAGAAGTTTTCGAGAATCTGGCCTCCAATAATAATTAAGTGCTATGGTATATTGACAATTTATTAGGCTAGCTTTCTCTTAGCAATCAAATGAGTTTGACATTTTATTATTTAACCTAAATTTTTTATAGGTATCAAATGTTTTACAAATTATAAATATTACATTTTTTTTAAATAAGATTACATTTTAGATTGTTAATGTTATATAATTTTATTTTTTATTGGTTTTTAGGTTTAATTTTTGTTTAATAAACAAAATAAAAGAAAAACAAAAATTATGTATAGTTTCAATTAAACGTTTGTATCAAGCCCACGTGATAGAGTATTTGGTAACGAGAAATTGAGTTGAAAAGTTGTAAATTGAAGGTCACATGTTCAAATCCCCGTGGGTACTTACTTACCAAAAAAAAAAGTTTGTATCAAATTGGGGGTATAACATTATGACATCATTTATTGGACTGACTCTGTGTTATGTTGACTCCCTATTACAATGCTTTACATAAAAATTGATTTAAGTTCCAACTATTTCTATTAAAATTGATTTCAACATAATATATGTATTAGATCTCATCATACTTTGTCAGATCTAGTTGTATCAATATGAGATCCTTGATCAGATCTGCATCATGATGAAGTCGTGTTGCCCATCAATTTTTCTTGGGAAATCTACATCTAGTATTGAGGTCTTCAATATGATATGTAGGTGTAAAGCAAGCCTCCCCAACCCACCCAACCGAACCCAAAATTGAACTCCGTTGAAGTCATGACCATTCAGAATGATCTCAATCTCGTAGTTCCAGTGTTGTGGATTGTTAGTAGACTACTAGGCATTGAGCTGTGGAAACCAAATGATAATCAATAATTATGTCTCGTGTCTAAATCTTGGACCGAGTTTTCGCCATGTTTGAGGGAAATAAGAGAAAACAAAGGTGCCCAATCCCACCAATCGAGAAAATTCCCCAGCAGAGAAACAACCCCCAGGTCATGCTGATACTATCAGGTATTGCAATAAGGCTTAGAAAAACAATATGAACACTGAAGTTAGTCCGATTTCTTGGATCTTTTGTGTTGTTATTCAGGAACAAACCTGGACTTTTCTGTTGTTATGAGAGTGGATTTGGAGCATGACTATGGGGTGTGATGAACAGATTTAGACAAACACATGGTTCCTCCAGGCCACATGCAACAACTTGGGTATACAAAGATTGTCAATGTTCATGGAATTTGGTTTATGGTGGAGAAAGCGTGGGGCTTATGAGCCTGGGATTACAAATGAATTTGGCCATGTGTTGGGTAAGTTCTTCTTATGATGGACATGTTGAATGCATATGTCACTTTGGAACAAGTGTTAAAAAAAAAAGTCTTTTATTTTGTTGTTTTCTTCTAATATTATAAGTCAAGCTTTGGCATAAAAACGTCGAAAGTTCAAATATGGTAGCACTCTTTAATCTTCCTTCTAAGCTCTTCACGCGGCTAAAAAGCTGGGCAAGAACATAACTAGTTGCACTGTATTTTTTTCAGTTCTAAACTTATTTGATTGATATATATATATATATATATATATATATATATATATATATATATATATATATATATATATATATATAATGTTAGTCTAATCTTTTGGAAGAAAAAATTGTCATGTCTACTATTTGGGTTCAATTTTTAAATGAAGTCTATGTTTTGGAACAAAACTCGCATTGTTTAGTAATTTATTTCAACTAATTGACAAATGGCCTATTAAAGAATGCTAAACACTTATGTGCATAACCTTATAGAACAGCGAGATTTTTAAATAAACACATTATTTTACGATATTTTTACATAAACAACTTATTTTAATTTCCCTCTGTTAAGGCTAGGCTCGCCCTTGAGCTACCTACACGAACATCCATTTAATTGGAGTGGCCCTATTGATTTAGTCATATGATTATTTGGGTTCATTTTTTCAATGGTGTTTATGTTTTGGAACAAAACTCGCCTTGTTATTTAATTTTGTTCAACTAATTGACCAATGGCCTATTAAAGAATGCTAAACACTTATGTGCATAAGTGTATAAAACAATGATGGGGTGGCAGGTGCGGGCCGGAGGGGGGGGTCCTTTTTGACCCCGGAGGAACTATAATAAAGACCTATGCTTTTGGATTCGAGATTGGCACAACGAATCAAGCAGAACATTATGCCTTATTCTTGGGCCTGAAGCTATCTCTTGCCTTAGGCGTTCGTTCTTTGGTGGTGGTTGGAGATTCACTTCTCATCCTCTCTCAAACTAGGCATTGTCAGGATATAGTAGATCAAATTGTTGGGAGACTTCACAAACATATCATTGGGTTTCTCCCTCAAATTCAGTCTCTTTAATTCTTTCATGTTGGAAGATAACATAACTCCCTAGCTAACAGATTAGATAACCAAACCTCTCATCTTCCTTGGGGAGGTTTAATTGAAAATGGGGGTCAAATCCAACATTGTCGGCTCCCCTAATGCTTGCTCCTTGGAATTTATTGATGACAATACACCTCTTTAATATTGAAATTCTTTGGCAGGAGGTTGTTATTAGTGTGTACATGATTGATGACATGTGGAGGTTGGAAGGCCTCTTTATTAGTGATGTTGTTCGAATTCCAAAGGGTCACACAAACCGTTTTAATGTTGGTCGGTATGGAGGTACTTTTGATCAAATCGCTCTCATTTTGTTTGTAGCAGTGAGAGTTGGGGTTCAAGGAAGATTTGGCGCTCAGTGAGTTGGGGTGGGCATTGTTGATCTACCCGTAGTTTTGGAGGCTTCAGTCTTTGGAAGGATTTTTCTATTGTGATGGTGGTGAGGAATACCGAGAATTCATATGCCTTCTCATTTGCTCGAGGAGATAGGCTCTCTGGCTCTGTGATTATTATTTGAATGAGCCCTAATTCTCACGTAATTCTCTGTCGTAGGGGCTTTACTCTTTCCTTTGTTTGGAAGGTTTGATATATTGGGGTTTAGGATGATTTTGTTGGTTGTATAGGCTTGGGGAGTTTGTTCTCTCAATGTGTATATAGGAGTTTTGTCTTTCCTGCGGAGTTTGGCTAGGCTATTAGAAACTATAGTCATTTGGGTGTAAACCGTGGCCAGATTGAGAATTTTGTTTATCCAGGAAGCAACCACAATTTGAACTTTTCGTGTTGCACCTTCAGCGGTAGGTTTTGCACTAATATTTACAGGATTGATAGGAATTGGGGTGGAATTGTGACAATGGATATTGAAAAAAGGATTGAGGATATTGTTGAGAAAGTTAGTCCTTCTCATACCAGTATACATGATTTTCGTCATTAGATGAGGTGGATGAGGGACCAATTGAAATATATGATAATTGTTTTTTATCAATTGACTACTCACGGTCTGGTGCTGGATGGGCGATTGGTTCAAATAGAACATACATCTCATCAAATGACAAATTTTACTTCTAGTTTGGATGCCCGTCTTGTTGGTGTTGAAGGAGTAGTTAGAGCCTGTGATTATCATTTGAAAGAAATTTCTAAGACTGTTTTGAAACATGATGACGTTATTGTTGGGAAAAATTCTAAGAATGATGAAAACTCATAAGCAAAAAATGGTGATGGAAACTTAGTTTTGTAGCCGGTTCAAATTATCTCCAACTCAGAGGAGAGAGGTCGGACTGAGGGCATGCAAGAAAATCAAGCTGCAAATAGTGAGGAATAAGAGGAAGATACCGGGGATATCTATGATGAAGATGTTCCTTAGGATGATGTTGAGGAGGAAAATATGGACGAGGATCCGAATTATGATGCTTCTAGTCAAGATGAAGAAGCTATTGAAGATGTTGCAAACAACTCATAAGAGGATGAAGATGTTCTTTATGATGTTCAGGTTTCAGCTAGTGATACTAGTAGTTAGTCTTTTTCTCAATGAATTTTTTGTTGTAGGCTGCTAGATGGTCAATTTGTTAGAATTTGCAACATCTTAGGGAGTTTTGTTTTTTGGAGTAGGAATTTGCCCTTTTGGATGACTGTAACTAAGTGTCTTTTTTTGCAAGATATTGCATATGAACCTCTGAACCATCTATGAGGAATTTTTTACTGGTCTGCTGAAACTTTATAGCCTTTTATCAATATAATTCTAACCGTTTTTGTAAAAAAAAAGCTTATAGAACAATGGGATTTTTTAATTAAAAAATTATTCTACAATATTTTTAAATAAAAAATTCTTCTAATTTCCCTTTGTCAAGGCTAGACTCTCCCTTTAGCTACCTGCACAAACATCCATTCAATTGCATTGGCCTCATCCAGTCATAGAAAATCATTTTTATGATGCTAGGTGCTCCTAGGCCTCAATAGTTGGAACTTGTTCTAAAATTTGCATCACTTGGAGCTCCCAACTATAGCAAGGTTGAATTAGTTTAGCACCACTATCTCAAACTTAGTGTTGATTTTCACATATTAATAATGTGTGTGAATTACAAGAATATGCTTTTCAATTACATATGCTAAGCATGTATCGAGATGTTACTTAACAAAATTATAGAAAACATACTCTGAGACAACACTTGAGACATTATCTTAATTGATGTGCCCGACAAAGTTGTCGTCGTTTTTTTTTTAAGATAGAATGAGGTAAGGTAATCGTTTTTGCAACTGGTTTGTACTTTCCTTTTATACAAGACTTTTTTAAGGGTATATATAGTGATCATTACATGCCATTAGTAGGTTAAGAAAGTTATTTTTACTTCCGCGATGACTAAAATTCAATATGGGAACACAGGCTTCCATTGCTTCTTCAACCCACACCATATGTCCATGGGAATAGAACCAACATTAATGCTCTTTCTTCTAAACAAAACATACTTGAGAAATTTGCATTGCTCTTACATCATGGAGTGTAATCATTAAGTCATATAGTATAATCAAGATCTAGTCTTGCTTACATGGCATTGCGTGAGAATGTAGATCACACTATATGAATTTAGGTAGGTGATATTTGAGAAATTAGATCACCATAAATGAATTTAAACTAGTCAATTGATTTATACTGACCATTTTTCCAAGCTATATAGCGTGACTTTCTTTGCACGGTCCACCTATTAATATTCTAGATGCGCTTTATTCATGTTTCAATGATATTTCTCATATTTATGATTTCCAAATTGAATATCATATATTAATGGTACACAAGCACTTTGACTATTTCAATTAGTTGTCCATACTATACTTTTATTTTTTGAGTTTCTTTATCGTGGCAATTGTTATATTTTAGATTTATGTTCCTTTCAAGTTTATAGAAGTCGTTGGATGATGAGAGATCAAATGACACATTTTCACTTGCCTTGAGAAACTCTATATTTATGTAGGATACATAAACACTATAATTCTATATGATACATAAGATTTGCGTTATGGCTGGGAACTCAAGCTCAAAATCTGACATATTTATTTTAATACACGTTAATCCGATTATTTTTCAATAAAGAAATATATGAAAACATGTTCCTATA
Organism: Larix kaempferi; assembly: GCA_027924585.1. Taxonomy (NCBI): domain Eukaryota; kingdom Viridiplantae; phylum Streptophyta; class Pinopsida; order Pinales; family Pinaceae; genus Larix; species Larix kaempferi. The sequence goes on from BSBM01000195.1 coordinate 10,812,684, forward strand.
TTAACTTAAAAGATGTAATTTTGAAAAACAAGGGAGATAAAGTTTTCAAAATTCAAGAATTGCAAGCTTTTTCATCGGGATATTACGATAGTGTTATGTTACTCTCTTTATGTATAGAGTAGTTCAAAATCAAAATCAAATTTTGATTCTAAGAGGTCTTATAGACTAGGTAGGTCTTTTTGTGTGTAATTCGATTGGTTGTTTGAATTGTTTGACGTACACCTAGTAGACTTTTTTTTCTTTACTGGTATTACTGGCATTACCTAATCACGAGGCTATTACTGGTACTTATACCTCCTCATAAAATTTCTGGTGGCATCCTGCTCTGTGGAAATGGTACTACCCTCTAAAGATAAAGTGTTTTGCGTGGATTTGATTGGAGACTCACATCCTGACTTGGGATAATTTAAGAAAAAGGGGAATAATGGGTCCAATTATTTGTCTTTTTTGTAATTATGCTATTGAAAGTGTCTTTCATTTGTTTGTTGATTGTGTCTTTTACAAGAAAGTGTGGTCATAAGTCCTTGAAGGGCTGCAGGTTTTTTGCAAACAGAGCCTCCCTACTTTGGAAGAAAATCGGGTAACTTGGATTAGGAGTGTTCCTCTTCACAAAACTCTCCCCTTCTTCGTGATGTGGGGTATTTGGAAATCCAGAAATGATCCAATCTTTAACGATATCCTTAAGAATTCCTCTGTGACAGGAATACAAATATTAAGATATTATAAGGAATTCTTCAAAGCCACAACTATCAAAAGGCCTCATCACCTACAAGATCCAGTCACAGTGGAAGGTTTACCTTGTGGCTATTTTGATGGTGCAGCTAAGTAGGATTATTGTGGTGGGGGTATGGTTCTCAAATTGAATGATAATCATTACTACTTGATGAGGTTGGGATGTGGAAAGGGCTTCAATACCATAGCTGAACTTTTAGCTCTCTAGGGCTTGTTAAAATTTGTTGTTTTGAAGAATATCCTGTCAATTCAAGTTTTTGGAGACTCCAAGGTTATTGTGGATTGGACAGTTGGCACCTCTTCTCTCCAGGTCTTGATCTTGGATCATTGGTGTCTCAGAATCAACGAGTTGCTGAAATGTTTTCACAGTTTCCATATCAAGCACATATTCAGGGAACTCAATTCATTAGCAGACAACCTGTCAAAAGATGCAGTTGGGATGGCTGAAGGTCTTTTTTACTTTGAGAAGTGTTCAAAGTCTTCTCTATTTGCAGTTTGGGATCTTTATCTTTCTATTCAATCTTGTTGGTATTTTGTGGATTGTAATGCTATATCACTAGCTATATTGGATGGTTTTTGGAAATATAGAAAATTTTTGTATTTAGCTTTGTTACTGAAAGACCATATTACGAAATGTTTAGTTACAGCCTAGAAGGCACACTCCTCCAAGATATGGATCTATTTGGACTATGTAAAGATTTTGATAACTTTGATTCCACTTGAATATTAAGTTATAAAGACTTTTTTTTCTTTTTCTTTTAGTTTATTTTTTTTTAAACTTTCTATAACTAAAAATAAAAGAATTACATATGAAAGTTCATCATACCATCAAAGATGCACATGATAAAGTTAGAATCTAACCAACAAAATACCCCCAAAACTACTAAAATACAAAAAAGTATCAATTCAAAAAATCACAAAAAACCTATATTATACCAAGGTTTACTATACATAACAAAACCATTCACAAGAGATATTATACCAAGGTTCACTATACATTACAAAACCATTCACAGGGGATAGGAGCATCTCCTCATTCCCATCTTTGAAAATTCTCATCTCCTCATCCCATCTTTGAAAATTCTCATATAAAAAGAACTTGAATCTAATTGTGCTCTTGAATATACATTACTTTAATTTACATTTATATAAAACTAGTTGGTTTTATTTATAGGTCAATTAAACAAAAAAAAGGCAGCTATTGTGCTTGTTAAACTACCCTTCTAAGTATTTGGATCGATGAGGGCTGCCCTATTCACGTGACCGCGCGCTTCTTCTTTCTCCAAGTCCCTAATACCTATCCTATTTCAACACTCTTTCCCACCATGGTTAAAAATTGAACCCATCACGACCCGTCAAAGGACTCCCAGCCCGTCTCAGAAGTGGCATTTAAAAAATGCCCGTCATTTAAAATGCCAGATTTTACTTTTAAATGTTTTTTTTAAGTGTTCAGTTTCAATTAAAATTTCATTAGAAAGGCGATATAACAAAGTGGACATCAAACAATTATGAATGAATGGATTCGACAATATCCTGCAAATTCCTATTCAAAGAAATTATTGTTCGACTAGCGCATTAGCTCTGCAGCCATCGCAATGTGCAGCAGCCAACGGGTCGTGTTCCTCACGAGCCCTGGTCGAGGTTGAAAGTCTCTACAGTGATCACGCAGAGCAGACGCCTCCTTTTATGCCTGGCCACCTCCCTATGGCCTCGGGAGGAGGCCCTCCCCTTCTGTTCCCTTCAATTTGCCAGACTTCTTGAAACTTGTTGCCGCTTAGGGGAAGAAGCCCCTTTCTGCTTCACAACAGAAATTCGTGAAGAAAATTGATGAGATTCCCACTGTTGCTTTGCCGATCGAACAACCCTGCAGAACGACGCTCAACCTCTCGGATGGAGGATTGATAGGCCAATTCACAGGTCTATGGCCCTCTTCGAAATCCACTGAATTGGGTGCAGAAGAACTGAAGACCCCTAATCTCAAAAGATGTAAACTCTTACTTCCTGGGGAAAGGATTCTTCGCTTCTTCGCATTCGTATTCAAGAACAAGCAAGATTGTGAATTAATATTCAGGAATGGACCATATTTCATGGGGCCACAGGGATTATATATGAACAAATGGAATCCAAACTTTGATCCATCTCAAGACGTCCCATCCGCTGTCCCAGTCTGAGTAAGACTCCCGCACCTTCCCCTTCATTGCTGGAACTCAGAATCATTAGAAGCCATTGGGAATACTCTCGGAAAATATGTAGACAGAGCAGATTGAAAATATCAGTGCTCATGTGCAAGGATCTGCATTGAAGTAGATCTGGAACATGGTCTCCCTAAGGAAATAAACCTCAAAGTGGCAGATTGGACCCACATTCAGGAACTAGACTACGAGCAAATACCCTTCAAATGCAGATATTGTCACGAATAAAGACATTTTGCACGCTCTTGTAAGAAAAAGCCCACAGATCCTTAGGCGGGAAAAGAGAAAGAGCATTGGACTGTCGCACAAAAAAACACCAGATCTGAACCAAAAGCCTCATTAAAAGGCCAAAGCTCCAAGAGAGATGATTATCATAAAAAACCCGTGGATACCAACATCAGGAATAGATAGAAAGTCCTCAAGATACCTAAAACCCAAGAAACCTCTGAAACCCCTGAAGAAGGAGAGATTCCCAAGCAACAAGAGATCCATCCAAAACCTCAAACTCATGAAGGCCCGAAAGATCTGCAGCCCCACACCACCCCAAGCCATGAGAGGAACAAAGTCTCCTATGTTGATGCAACAAAAGCCATCCCACCAGCCTCCCCTGCCTCCTTAGAAGAGCACTTCGATAAATCTTCTAAAAGGATTAGATGAAAGACAAGCAAAGATCTAAGAGAAGAAGAAGCAGAACGTGAGAAAACTCAAGGATATCAAGCAACCATCGACATGGCTTTCAGCAGAAACACCCGAGCCAGAATAACAAGAAAGAAAACAAGAGATACAATAGGAGGAGGACCCTCCACCACCTACAACAGTAGATAATGAAGCTGGTCTCTTGGAACTGCAGAGGGTCAGGCAGTCCGAGCAAAATAGTAGTCAAAGATCTCCAAAAAATTGACATGCCCGACATCCTCCTACTCCAAGAGACCAAACTCGATGATAAGGTCGTTCTTGCCATTGCAAAAGAAAAATGGAAGAAAAAATCTGGAATTGCGGTAAGCACTAGAGGAGCCTCCGGTGGCCTAGCAACCTTATGGTCGTCTGATATCTTCCATTTGCACAGTTCCTATGCCACCCAGCATTGGATCTACACCGAGCTTATTCACATCCAAAGTAACAATCAGATTGCTCTCTTCAACATGTATGTACCCAATCTTTATTCTGAAAAGAAGGATTGTTGGAATTTACTCGAGGACTTCCTTGATGCGTATGCTCCGCAAAATCTAATCTTAGCTGGAGATATGAATCTCACTCTATCCACGGTTGAAAATAAAGGAGGCATCAATGGCAAGGATCTATTCAGATCTCAAGCATAAGCCCTCATCCAAAGATGGGATCTACTTGACATTAAACCCAAGAGAGGGATATACACCTGGTCCAACAAACGCCTGGGCAAAGGAAATGTAATGGCTCGCCTTGACAGGTTCCTCGTACAAATCAGTCTCTTGGCGGACGAACAAACCATCACTTCAAAAATTATGGAAAATCTGGACTCCAATCACAATCCAATTCAGCTCCATATCCAAGAAAGCGAAAATCTTGGTCCGATTCCCTTTAGATTCAGTCCCCAGTGGCTTAATCACACTAGTTTTCGGGACATCCTGGATAAATCATGGAAGGTGCTTGTATCTGGTTCCCCCAATTTTGTTTGGGAACATAAGCTCAAAACAACTAAAAAAGCTCTTAAAGAATGGGCCAAGTCCAACTGCTCGCCACCTTCAAATTTTAGGAAAAAGGCAATCGATGATTTAGAAAACACCCAATTCCTACAGGATGAACGCCCAACGGACAACACCACGCTTCAGCAAGAAGTCGAGCAACAAATGAAGGCATACCAAGCATTTCGAAACAAAGAGGAGTTGTGGAGGCTCAAATCCCGGAGCACTTAGCTCAAAGGCGGGGATAGAAACACGTCCTACTTCCATAAACAAACTAAAGGCAGACAGTAAATGAATTTCATCTCTAAAATCAAAACCAGCGATGGCTTAACTGTCAAAGGTTACGAGAACATAAAAATTGTTGCACATGATCACTTTTCTAAATTATACACAGAGAATGACTGTGCTGAGCATGAAGGAGTGAAAATCATCCTCGAGCACATTCCCAACAGCATCACGCAGGAGGACAACACTGCTCTTCTCAAGCCGTTCACCAAGCAATAAGTCATCCACACCATTCAGTCTTTCGATCCTGACAAAGCGCTCGACCCTGATGGTTATTCAATTCACTTCTACAAGGCTTGCTGGCAATATATCAAGATCAACTACATGTGAATGATCAAGAGTTTCCATTCAAAAGCGAAGATTGGTGGATGCACCAAATCCACATTCCTTACGCTCATTCCTAAGGAGATGAACCCCATCTCCTTCAACAGATTCTGCCCTATCTCCTTATGCAACGCATCATACAAAATAATCTCCAAGATGCTTGCTAACATAATGAAGCCCATACTCAACAAACTCATCTCTGACAATCAAGGAGGATTTCTAGAAGGAAGACAAATCCTCATGCAAGAAGCCATCCACTCCATAAAAAATCGCAAGGAAAAAGATATGTTAATCAAACTCGACATGGCCATGTTAATCAAACTTGACATGGCCAATGCATTCGACCGTGTCAAATATTCATTCCTCCTCAAAGTCATGAAAAAGTTTGGATTTGATGAAACCTTTATAAGATGGATCTCAACCTGCATAAAAGGACCTTGGATTGCCCCCTTGGTCAACGATCACCCCACCAACTTCTTCTAGGCCACTCACAGAATTCGACAAGGAAGCCCTTTATCCTCCTTTCTCTACATTCTCGTGGCCGACTCACATAGGTGTAAACTGAACTCTGATCTCATCACTAGCTCCCTACCTGGCCTCAATCTCGCCTTGGACTCCTTGCCTCTCAACCATACCCTTTTCGCTGACGAATCAGAGACACACAAAGTCTGGAATGTGGGATGAAACTAGATCAGCAAAATCAAGTAAAAAATAAGAAATTGGGGAGGTTACTGGCTCAACAAAGTTGGTAAAATGATATTAGTAAAAACCGTTCTTTTAGCCCTTCTAATATATCAATCCTCCATCTTGCTAGCTCCCAAAGGAGTCTTTGAACATATCAACAAACTAATGAGAGACTTCCTGTGGACATGAGGAAAAAACAACAACAAAAAATTCCACTTAGTAAGTTGGAGCACTACTGAGCTTTCAAAGTCTTCGGGTGGCCTTCAAATTCGGGATCCACTTCATGCAAACTTAGCAATGGGCGGCAAAATTCTTTGGCAAATTCTACATAAAAAGCAGAACCGAGTTAGTTATTTGCTAAGGATAAAATATCTCAACAACAACAGCCTAAGATGCCTCGACAACAAGCCCACCTCCAAAGGTTCCTCGACTTGGACTTTGTGCAAAGCAGCTTGGGATTTCTTTATACAAGATCTTTATTGGGTTCCAGGTAATGGAATAAAAACCAATCTATTTTCTGATAAAATCATGGAGAATGATCCGCTTCTGAACCTTTATGAGCTTCATGACATCGCTCTCTGGCTCCAACAGCATGGCATCAACATGTTGAATGATTTCAGCTTATGGAATTCCTTTGGCGCTTGGCATAGCTGGAAGAGCCTTCCAGTCCCTGCCAACCTGGAAACTTCTAGGACCCTCCTCATTGAAAATATGAAAGGTTGTACACCCACTCATCTCCTAGACAAAGATGAACGGGGTTGGCGTTCAAAAGGAGTTTATACCACTAAATTAAGCTTCACTGCTCTCCAAGCACATGAAGCTCCTCAGAAAAATACATGGAAAATGGTTTGGAACCCATTTGGGCTTCCCAAAATCAACTTCTTTATCTGGACTCTCATGCATCGGAAGATACTTACTGAAGAAAATATCACCAAAAGAGGAATAGCTGGATCACATTGGTGTCCCCTTTGTCACAAAAATTCCGAAACAATAGATCACCTCTTCATGGACTGCCATTTCTCAGTTAAAGTTTGAAACTACATGCTTCACAAATTGGATTTAACTCTTCCAAACTTCAGCACCACTACCTACCTCTTTAAAAGCTGTGGGTCCATCTATCCCTTTCCCCTCTCCAAGACTTGGCTTCAAATTTGGGTAACCATCCCCAAATTCACCTACTGAAAAATTTGGCTTGCTCGAAACAAAGAGATCTTTTAGGAAACTATTTCCTCCCCCATTCAAGTCGCCGGACAAGCCAAAGGCTTACTCCTTGAATGCCTGAACTCCTCCAATTGCAAGATCGATTTAACTTTTAGCGGCATAGAACTAAATTGGATTGGAACCATAGTCCCTAGCCCCAGTAAAGTGATTCAACGAACTCATCACCGACCATTCTGGTGAATTAGGCTCCCTGATGCTGACTTTCAAGATTGAAGAAACAAGCAAAACATTGACAACCTCCTTTTTGATGGTGCATCCAGAAGAAACCCCAGAGCAGTAGGAGCGGGAGGAACTCTGCTAAACAAGGAAGGAATACCAAGGATCAGATACATATGGGGGCTTAGAGATTGCTCAAATAACTTAGCAGAGGCACTAGCACTGCTAAAAGGATGTCAAATAGCCAAATAAATGAGGATAGACATAATACAAGTTTTCGGGGACTCCCTCATAATCATAAAAGACTTAAACTCGAATACAAAGTTCAATAATCTGGTATTAAAAAGAATCGTAGATCGAATTCACTACATTGCAAAAATATTTTCCCATTTCAGAGCTTTCCATATACTGCGAGAACTTAACTACGAGGCAGATAAGGAAGCAAAAGCTAGTTCAAGTTTATACTCTGGAAGAATTGGATTTTCCAATGATGAGATCAATCATCATCAAATACCTTAAGTTTCATGAATGCACAGACGTAGGGATAATGATTCAGACATGGATTACATCACATTTCGTTACATGTATAAGAGAGGAAAAAAATAAGGTTCTACACGCAGAGATTCAATGGAACATGCAACACATGAAAGAATGGACCCTGCTTACGTAAAAAACACTCTTTTACTCAGCATTCTCTGAAGTCAAATGTTTGAAAGCACTCTGTGATCATTGGAGCATTCTGTATGAAGAATGGAAACAACTGAAAGCAACACTCTGTTAATTTTGGGTGGTTCTCAAAGTACAACACTCTGTATAATTCCGAACTTATTTGAAAGTTCATAGCTTGCTTACCACTCAACGCAGTTTGACATGAAGACATTCATCATGACGATCAACTACACGTGGTTCCTTACTCGATAGATGAAGATCTTTTCAAATCTCACTCGCACTGAACTTATGAAGCAACATATGCAAAGAAGCATGTTTTATGGCATTCACATTCTGGAATCAACGCTACAACACCTTTTTCCCGAGACTTTTTGAAAGAGCTGCACTTTGACTCTATTTTTATGTGACATTTGTAATTCTTATTACTTTAATGAACACTTGAACTCTGTGTTCACATCAAATTGCATAATTCATGATCATCATGACCATTTTGACACATCGAATGGATTTAAATGGTTTTAGGAGTAGTTCGGGACTCTGGACTCTCGATCGGTTCAACTGTCATACCTCCAACCACTGCCAATTCTTTGTATAAATGGTATGGCTATGAAGATGATCAAGACTGCGGGCTTTGGGAAATTTATGTACCATTATTTTTAGATCACAAAAAGTAAAATGGAGCCTCGATTCATTCGGGTACTTTTAATTTGTTTGTTTGAATAGATTAATTGCCTAAAATAAAAGCATAGTTGCTCTTTATTCATTTGAATGCGACTTCTTATTTTGTGTTCAAACTTCTATCTATGCCGTGGATTCCAATCATAGGTGTTACTAGTGCCAATCGAGAGACATCGATCAGAAATGGGATATATATAACGTTGGGAGAGGATATTACAGACTCACAACCCACGAGAATGAGTATAAAGCATGGTGGCGGAGCTCACTTAGTGGTACCTTCATCCATTCATATGTCTAGGGTATCATCCTTTAGAGTCCACTTCACCAGAGAGCATCCATTTATTCATCTTCAGTAGGTATAGGGTCATCCCCAGAACTATCTATCTCTTGTAACTACCAATCTTCTCGAATTACCCATATATTATGGTCTATAAAATCTATGTTTCTCCTTACTTCTCTAAAGATGGAATACTTGGATCTATGCATTAGTAGGAATGGGCATACTCGAATACAGTCATGGAGAGGAAGAACCGTTGAGAAAAAAGAAATGGGTAATAAATTATGACAGTTGGATTCCAGAAACTATGTGGGATAAGCAACATTTATAAGTGCCATAGTCAACAGGACTGGGAAATACTCCCACATGAGAGTGCAGAGAGGGAGATTAGACCCAGCTCTGTGTGTAAAGGAAAATGTGTAATTAAAAAGGATATTTTGAATAAAATATCAAGTTGTAGAGTCTCTCACGAGGTTCCAATTATATGTGTTTAGATAAAGGTTCAAGTTTTGAGATTAGAAATTCAGATCCAGAATTTGAAGTAAGAATCCAGGATCAACTGATGCTGGGTTTCCAGATAGGGTTTTAAGCACATTTTAGTCAATGTTTTCTATGCAAAGATTCAAATAAATTTTGGTCAACTTTTTCTATGCAAGGATTTAAGGTAGATATTTATTTTCCTTACAATTTTATTTTTTTCTATTTTTTTAATGTGTTACTCTGTTTTTATTTTGGAAAAAATATACTATTTCATTTTGAAAAGAATTAATACAAATTGGAAAATTTGTATTTAAACAATCTATGTTGTGAATATGAATTATGTATTTTTTTAATGATATAAATCTAATTAAAAATTTAATATTCTATTTAATACATTATTTCCAAAAAAGGTGTAATTAAGTTATTATTTTGTTGACGGAGAAATGTAATTTTTTTTTAACTTTTCATGGTTGAAGTGTCACATCATTATATACCCTTCAAACTGAAATTAAGACCCGCCCTTCAAATTTGATCCCTGAATCCCCACATGACCACGGTCTCCGTCTCCGTTAATAAAGAAGAACACTAGAACACGAGAGTGCTTTATGTTTTGTATGTCCATTGACAATACCAGTGGAAATCGGAGGAGATCGTAGGATCGAACCCTCTCAAGTGTAGCAAAGGAAGAAGGTTAGATCGGCCCACCAATGGCACCCCCAGGCCCCTACTCAGGCACCAGCACTCTTGCTCTGGTAAGTATTTGGAGTATTGATACTTAACATCTTTCATCGTTCTCTACATTGAAGTGCATACGGTTTTAATATTCTATACTCCGAACAGGAGATTCATTTAGGCATCTTCTGATAATTTTCTAGGGTTTTGTATTTTCCCTTTAAGATTTCAACTGAACATATGTGGCGATTTTTTCAAATGTAGAAAAAGTGAAAGCCAATGGGTTAAAAACTTGTGACTTAGGGTTTTGTCCTCACAGGCGCTTAATGATATAGATGTTGATCGCAGCATTGATTTTAAGATCGATTTTACAAAATTAGGCGTGTTTAATTGTGTCTGCCATATATTGCATTTTACACGCGTTTCGTTCAAATTACTTCTCCCATTAAGGAATGGGAAGAACTCAGGGTTTAAGTGCATTACATGTCATTAAAAGAGGATGCACCTGATATCCGGCCCAATCGTTTTACTTTGTGATGCCCACTGAATTTTATATGAGTTTCCACCATAGATGGTTCCAGAAAATACCTCCGATGTAATGACGTAGATCCAAAATCTGAATGAATCCCTGTTCTATTAAAAAAATTCCAGCCATCTATTCCAAAGTATCTTAACCCATTCATGGTCCCAAAGGGTATCGAAAACAGCATCATCAGCTTGGTTACAAGTGAGAGTGCTTGTGTGAATTCTGTTGTTCCCACTAGTTACGATCTTTTCCCAGTGTAGGGCTCCATGCGTCAGTCTCCAGTGAACAACATTCTCTCTTGGTCTTGGATGCTTTTACTAGATTTATTTCCATCCGTTTTGAATCTGGGATTCCAAAAAGGAATATTGTGAAAAGATCTTCTTAAATCTTCTATAGAGAAAAGCTCGTAAATCTTTTCTTCCACCCGAAGGCTTTTGGTGTACTAAGGTCTTATCCTTTCTCCCAAAATATTCTGACTTCGGTGAGCAGATGCTACAATATTAGCATGCTGCCTGAGATCATTTTCACTCATAAGACCATTGGCAAAATCATAAAAAAGGATAGGATGTGTGCAATCTGACTGAGCTTTATTGTAGCAATCTTTCATTTCTACAAGATCACAGTCCTTGAGTCAAGTAAGTACTAATGTGGAACCAAATCCCACCATAGGAGTATGACACTGTAGTAATAGCTTGTAATTCATCACATATATAACAATCACAAGACAGAGGAGGCCCACAAGGCATGACACTGATACTGCTGGCGATGTCACCACCAGAGTGAGGGAGGATGCTATCACATTAACTGGGAACTGGCACTGGCACGCTAAAGCCAACCTCTAGATTGGCAAAGCCTGAGAATACTGCCAATTTGCTGTATACCTAGTTCTTGGTCCAGATATCCCATGTTTGGTCCTCTGTATCTATTTTCTCAAATATTTGTCTTCTCACCATCTGCTCGTCATTACATGAATAGCTTGTGGATTATTCTAGGCCATGTTGCCCACATAAGCTTCCATAGGCAGATTTTCCACCCTTTGGTGGGAAGTTCAGAAGCAATAGCTTTCTAATAGGTTGGTTTCATGTATCTCATAATTGTATGTACCACCAGAGCCAAATTTTGGAACTGAACGTGTCTCAAAGTCTCTTGGCCTGTTTAATGTCTAAGAATAACATTGGATGTCTTATACCCAAACGTCTTTGATAAATAGTTGCTTAGTTGATCTACTGACTAGTTTGAATTTATAACTGTTGTTGCTCTAAGGGGTCCGCAAATAATCTTTCATAAATCTTGGTCAATCTCTTTCTTAGTGCCTTAAGGCCATCAAGAGTTGTGCAGATGTGGTGTGACAATTGGCTAAGGGTGACTTTTAAGATAACCACTCTCCTTCGTAGGTTAAGCTGCCTAACTGGCGAGCTTCCAAGGCACACTGAATCTTATCTAAGAATGAGATGTACTCTTAGATCATAATTAGTCTTGTTTCCATTGTTATTCTTAAATATTTTAGGATATTGTTTTCTTGAAGCAAAGCTACACCAAGTGCATCCACAAGGATGTGGGAAAATGGGAACAAGACTGAAATCATCCATTAGCTTTGTTTTTTGAAAATTAAGTTTAGCTCCAAAAGCTTCTCAATATATACCCACTGTTGTCTATATGAGGTGTAAAAGCTATTATGTACTGAAGGGGGCTAGCTTTACTTCTGCTCTAATCTTGAGTTGAGTCTATAACTAAATATATACTATACATCAAGTTTGGAATCAAGTATTAGGGTCTATTCTATGTGTCATAGGCATAAAAGAAGGGCAAGTTCAAATTTAGATATAAAATTTAAACATCTCAATCGTGCATACAGCACCATTCTTGGTATGAGAAATTTCAGGTCTTAGTGATGGTTAATTTATGAAGTGTGTAAAGGAGAGATGGCATACATTGGGAACTCTTTTAGATTTCTTGTACTAAAAATATACTAATAGGTTGATGCAGGTTAAAGAATATAACTACGATTGGCATTATTGAACCATGAAAGTTATTTTATTGTAATAGGATATAAAGCATATGGCCATCTATGTAAGCATATTGTCCTCTACTATTGAATATATTATCTCGAGTCACAGGAACTTGAAATGAATTGTAATTTTAGAATCTTGATTTGTTTGCTTCATATGTGAGATTTTACATCTACCTAAACTATTTGCTATATATCCCCATATTAATCTCTAGTCAGGGTTGGAGAATACCATTGTTAGTCTTTAACGTCCCCATTCTTTTAAGCATTGATATATTGTTCAATATAGTGTTTCAATACAGAAGGCAAAAATAATGTTTTCCAAAATAATTTAAAATTACAATTCTTGTGAAAAGCATTCATAAGGACAAAAGACAATCTTGAGTCTTGACATGGCCTCAAACGTCATAGAATGGCTAATCTAAAGTAACATGACTCACTGATTTCTAGAGAAACTTGTGTTGACTTGAGTGATCGGCTTGCCATCAAACTCACCCATACTCAACATGACCCAATCAGTCAAACCTCATAGCCTTTTGAAACTTGCAAGTCAAATTTAGTCAAAATCAATCAAATTGACAAGTACAAACAATTTGGTAAAGGTTTGTTAGAATCACTAGTAATTCTGTTTCTATTTGTATCATGGTATGTAATGTGCAAGTTGTACTTTGTGTTTGTAATATACATTACAGGGCTCTATGGATATATAACTAATATTTTGAAATCTTATAACACATAGACTAATCTATGAAAATATTAGCAGAAGGAAAAGTATTTAAAATAGCAGCGGAAAGGAAAATGCCTGAAACTTATTGTATTATGTAGTTGCACTCCTTGCACTATATAAAATGATCAGCAGCATAGAAAATGTTTCAAGGAACAAATTTGTATGTAATTGCAAGTATCTGATATCAATTGTTGGCTTTATCAAACTCCAGGGACTTGGCTTTACAAATTATCATGTGTGCACCATATGTTTTCCAAATTCCCTGTTGACATGTGCTTATGTCTATTATTGTCTATAAGTTATGTATTTTAGTATGTCTAGTGTTTGCCATGTGGTGAATCGACTCTTGCACTTTGGCTTGCCAAGATATTGCTATGTTAAAGTCTGATGACTTTGGATCAATCTTGACATCGAGTTCCTTGTAATACTACAACGTTCAAAGATTCATAGAAGGATAAGGATATGGCTGGAGAAGATTACAAATAACTCATAAGTTCCTAAAGGAACCTCTCTCACTCACAAATAAATATCAGAGATGAAATAGCTTGGGTATGTTGTGAAATGCGATTTTATGTTTCCTTCACCCCATTTGTTATTTCTGATAAATTTTCTTCTAGCTCATGATGTGTCCAACTGTGAGTTTTACTCACACAAGCGTGGACAGGAATACACATTAGAATGAGAAAGAGTGGATTCATTTTTATGTTATTAGATGATACAATGTCTCATTACATAGTAGGAGAAGAGGAGTATGCTATGTAGCTCCCAATAGCTAACCATTTAATTTTTAATTGATTTATTAACTATTACATTAAATAACTAATTATTAATTTATTACATTGTTGGCTGAAGAGTCAGCCCTTCCATGCTTGGCTTGTTCACTGAACTCACCTATACATCTGGACGGTCGAATACATCAAAATTTTGTGTTTGCTTCTCTGTGGAAGGTCCATCTCTTTTTATCACTTCATCTTCATCCTCACTGAGGGCCTTCTTTCCATGATTTATATAGCAGATAATGCATAAAATACCTGCTTTCTGCCTTTTCTTCTTTGCTGATTTAGGTTTGTTTCAGCAGCAACATCATCTAGGGCTTTATTTCTTGAGACCTGTCTCACCTGACGTCTCTCTGACCTGCCCCCCTGGGCTTTATCGCTGAGTTTTCATTGAAATTACAGCCCTCTTTATGCTGATCCAATTTTGCATTCTCATCATATGTCCACACCCATAACAACCATTTTTTGCTATTCTTGTCAACAATAAAACACCTATTATTGCTGAAATTTATGTCTAAATGTGAACTGGGCTTCATTATACCACAAATAGAAAGTAGATTTTTCTCCAAACAAGGAACATAATAGACATCTTTAATCATCACCCTCTCACATCTCAGCCACTCGACACAACAAACTCAGATTGGAATCTATCCTCACCCTCTTACGTCTTAACTGAAGTAGGACATTTTCCTTTCTTCTAACCCTGTTTTCTTTTCAAGCCACTCAACACAACAATCTCATATTGAAATTTATCCTCACCCTCTCACCTTTTAAATGAAGTAGGGCATTTCCCTTTCCTCTATCCTTGTATTCTTCTCAGCCACTCAACACAACAATCTCAAATTGAAATTTATCCATTACAAAATCGGCATACAAACTAAGTCACATGACACGAGGACACGGGACACAAGTGTCCCCACGGGACACGGTGACCCCCGGAATCAGGACACGCAGGACACGTTTTATATACATATATATAAATTTTAAATATATTACAATTTAAAAATATAGACATATAGATCCAATAAAATTTAACATTTACAATTACAAATATTCAATAGAAATTACATTTACAATTACAAATATGAAATATTCAATAGAAATTAGATCATTCACAAATCACAACACATTTGTCATTCACAATCACAAATCACAATGAGACATTGAGACACATAGATGCATGTCAGAGACTCGGAACCATATTTCTCATTAAGTCATCAAAATCAAAATGTATTACATAGATGTCGGAATGCCACTGGGCACTGGCAAATGCATGGGGGAATCATAAAGAGTTTAATTGAATGGTCCAATTACAATATCTATTCTTAATAGTCAAAAGCATATATACTAGTTCACTAAACCATTCAATTTCAATATCAATCTGTTCAAGCTTTGAACTATTGATAGCCTCTCATGGGCACAAATCTCAAATGCAATAACAATTCTGTTATTTCAGTAATCCTATACACTTAAGAAAATGTGCACGCATATGCTACGTACAGGCAGGGGAAAGTTGAGATTCAGAGGAGAAAAAACATTGAGACCGAGACGGAGAGAGAAAAAACGTGAACTAGCTTACACGAAAATCAAGCTATGAAAGAAACAAGGTATATGATAACACGTGAATCATTACAGATAACAGGTGTCAAACATATTGTGAAGCTCAGCTGAACTTTCTTGCAGAAGACACGGATGCAACTAATACCAGAATGATTAAACCATAGGAGATGCAAAACAGGGTACAAGAAAGAATTTCAACAAGGAATCAGAACACGCAAAATTCACCTTGTAAAGTTTTTAGCACCATATGGAAATAGGACATGCGTGTCCCGATTTCGGGACACGAAAAATCTCGTGTCCCCCACGTGGGGCCAGCGTGTCCGCGCCCAAACGTGGCCCACGGGACACGGGTACCCCTTAGGACGTGTCCTGTCACTTAGCATACAAATCAATAATGTTAGGAAAATGTCTAGATGCCCTTGAATTAATGTACCAATCATCCTTACTGCTCTTTAAGTCCTTGTTTTTGGCCACAAACACACAACTCTTCCTCTTTGTGCTCATCCATATTAACATGTTTCTTCCAGATTGATCTTTTGAAGAATGCTTCTGGTTGTGCTTTTCATCTCACAACTGCTTCCTGCAAACTCTGCCTATATTAACTAACTTGTCCTCACCCTCGCACCTCTTAAATGACGTAGGACATTTCCCTTTCCTCTAACCTTGTATTCTTCTCAGCCAGTCAACACAACATTATCAGATTGAAATTTATCCATTACAAAATGGGCATACCAATCAATAATGTTAGGAAAATGTCTAGATGCCCTTAAATCGATGTACCAATCATCCTTACTGCTCTTTAAATCCTTATTTTTGTCCACAAACACAGAACTCTTCCTCCTCGTTGTGATCATCCATATTAGCATGTTTCTTCCAGATTGGTCATTGGAAGAATACTTCTTGTTGTGCTTTTCATCCCACAACTGCTTCCTGCAAACTCTGCATATATGACTTGTCACAATAAAAGCATTTAATAGTTTTTCTATATTTACATCTTTCCATCATTCTCTTCGCTCTGTTCGCTTCCCTAGGTCTTAAACTTTGCTGCAAGTGCCACTTAAGAAGATTCATTCCCACTGCTATTCGCAATCTGCTTTTTCCATCTGTCTTGCTGCAAGAGCTTAGTGCTCAATTGTTCAAATGTCAGATCTGTATCAATACTAGTAATATTCAGGGTTTCAACGAAATTTGCATAGGAAGGAAGCAGACTTTTCAAAGTGACAACCACCATATCTTCTTCTTCCATTTTTCTTTGAATTGATTTCAGTTGATCTCTAATATCTTTTTTTTCTAGCAAATGAGCTTGCAAGGAGTCAAACTCCTCCATTTTAATTGAAAATAGCAGATTTTCAAGAAAGAAAGCTACCCTTGTCCAAGGTGACTACCTATCTCCTCATGATGTCACATGGGTTTGCTCTGGTGGCAGCACGAGGAACCATGACTCCTCTGACCTCTTTGACAGGTCTAGTCACCGTGGCAACGATTTGCCCTTTATCACATGTCAACTACTCTCTATAGCCAACAACAACACCTCCTGATGCCTTGATGACATCACAAAAGATCTTTTCACAGGGAGCAATAAATTCAATATATATTATACACAGGTCACAGGTTCTAGGTCCTGGGTATCACTAATTCAGAATCCTTTAATATTAAAAACAAACTTACCTTGGAAATCGTTTGCCCGCGCTTGTGTGTGAGCAGTGCTTCGATGCCTTCTTTGATCACAGTAGCCCTGCGTCTCCTTCAACCACTTCCTCAACTTCTCCTCACTCTGGCTTTGATTCCATGTGAGTTTTACACACAAGTGTGGACACAAATACACATTAGAATGAGGAATAGTGTATTCATTCATATGTTATTAGATGATACAATCTCTCATTAGTCATTACATAGTATGAGAAAAGGAGTACGTCACGTCACTCCCAATACCTAACCATTTAATTACTACATTAACTATTAAATTATATAACTCATTACATAATTATTCATCAAGGTTTTGTAACTTGTTTATGATTTTTTTACGTGTAACATTTCGTCCCACCTTGAAGCTTATAAGCGAGAATGAGATTACTGGTACCTTGCCAGCCCCAATCAACAACTGATTCATGAAGAATGAACATGTCACAAGTGGGATTTGAATTCGGTGGGGAGGATAACATTTCTCCTGTAAACCACCCGAGGTAGACCCAATTGACATTAAGTCTCTACTATACGACTGAGTCCTAGTTAATATGGCTCACTTCCAAATATGACCATTATCTGACACCAACAAGTATTATTAGTTATTACTGATAAATTTCTAGATTTTTTCCAGTGTTTAAGAAAGATATGGAGCTTGACAGGTGGACACTTTTCTTTGGACACACATCTATATGTTGCCAAGTACAGTGTAGCATTATCATATAAAATAAATTAAAATTTGCTCACATAAGTTAAATTATCGAACGTTCATTTAGACTTACATGAAACTTGATTTCCAAGTATAGATAGAAAAGTATTAATGTAGGCTTGATGTCTACACTTAAGTGGTTAACTATATATAGTTTTGGTCTATTTCATAAATATTTTATTTTGAAGGAGAAATATGCCATGTTAGTTATGCAATGTGGATCTGTCGTAGCTTGACCGTTGCTATGTAGCATGTTCTTTGAGCATTCATGATACTGGTAGATCAAACGCTTGACCTTTGCTATGTAGCATGTTCTTTGAACATTCATGATACTGGTAGATCAAAATATTTAGAAATGAATGAGAAGATGTAATGATTACCTGAATGTCTTTAGTGAATTAAAATGAATGTCTTTAATGAATTAAATTTGTCATTAAATGCAGGTAGCACGTGTGTCAGCTATCACATTGGGTCTGGCATATGGAAGCACAAAGCTTTCATATCTCAAGGTATAGTGGCTTTGAAATGAATTACAAAAAATGGCTTGTAAGTTATTAAGTTATATGGGGCCATATGTTTGATTGAGCAACTTTTATGTATTATTATTATTTGGAAGTGCTTACTTTAAACTCAAATAGAAGCATTACGATTGGCCCAAAGAATTCAGGCATCACAACCAGCCAACACAAAGTAGTCCTAGAGAGGTGAACCATTGAAAATTTCAATGTAATTACTTCTGTCCTGCCAAGATGCCATGACAGGTGGTATCTTTTCAGCAAAATCAGCCAGGACTTTCCAATCTATAGTCCTTGTTCGTGCCTTTGGGGAAATTGAACCTTGGTGGGTGGCTTGACATGCATCCTTGTAAACTATTCTTATTTATTCACGCCTTTGGGGAAATTGAGCCTTGGGTAGCTTGACATGCTTCCTTGAAAACTAATTTTATTTTGTTCATGGTGCAACAAATACCCTAAAGTATCCACTTTATAGTAGGCAAATCATTTTTGAAGAAAGTAAGGAGCCTTGGGTAGCTTGACATGCTTCCTTGAAAACTAATTTTATTTTCTTCATGTTAATGTTTGCACTTTAATTCGATTATGTTAGATCTTTAATCTGAAAGATAGACAAGCATAGCAATACACAAGAACACAAGAATTTTCTTCGCGGAAGCCATAAAGGAGAAAACCCTGCAACTTCTTCAGTAATAGATTCGTCACTTAGTACAATATCAAACCAAGACAGAAAACCCAAAGATAAGATGACTTCTGCAGCTTCCTTCTTCTTCCTCAGCGAACTTGTCTTTCTCTTCCTTGGAGCGAACTTGCTTGTTGGTGTGTGTCCAAATGAGGGAGAGCACCTCCCTATTTATACTTTATGTGTGACTGACCTAAATCCCCAATGGGGCCGACTTCCTCAACTAACTGGGTCGACCTCTCCTAGGGAGACTAAAAAATACATTTTACATTTAACCTTTTGGGGACTATTGCCCCGACTTACAATGGAGGTTTTACCTCGATATTCTTACATGACCAAATACAATAGTGACATCCCCGAACAGAGGAAAAACATCTCCGACGGAGGTACAATAATAATATAATAATAATATACAAAAGAATATCTTCTGAAGTTACATTTACAACAACACTTCATGGTGCAACAAATATCCTGAAGTATCCACTTTATAGTAGGCAAACCATTTTTGAAGAAAGTAAGGAGCAATAAGACCATCCAATTCAATTTTTTTGAGGGAGTATATACAAGGGACCTATTTGTGGTCAGAGGTTGTTTATCGAAATCCCTTACACCACAAGGGTGGTACTATAAGTATACTATATACTAAACTTTTGTTTACTAAAATCATTGTTTTGTCTATCCCAAACTTAACACTCACAAACTTTGGACATTCTGAAAAACCAAACAAAATCAGTCGTGGAGCATGCCAAACCCTTGAAACTATACTAAGTTCGGATTGTTATTGGCCTGTGCTTGGTGGATGAATTGAATAGAGCCTCTACATATGGTCCTTTCTTCATCCCTCAGTACCTTGGTGCATCAATTTCATCCTTTCTAACCGTTGGAGATTTGGTTTGCCAACCACTAGCTACATCATGCCTTGTGGGTCTTTCAAGGAATCTTGAATGTGGCATTCCAAGTAGACTATGTTTAAAGGAGATTAATGATCACACCATGCTCGTTCTAGATGTCTTCTGTTGCATCTGCCAAAAATGAACTTGGCTTCCACTCTTATCTCCTTCCTCAAGTTAAATATGTTCACTTAGTTTGAGAGTTTCTGGATTCTCGATCTCCATTTTTTGGCCTTATGTTTCTTCCTATTGGCATCTTTGTGGGGGAGTGTCACCCCTCGATTCGCTCCTGAAGCATGCTCCCTTAAAAAATTGCTCCATGGTTTTTCAGGGAGCAAATAGGGAGCATCCCTCCCCAATGCTCCTTGAGCGATTCCGGTTTTTTCTCTTCCTTTTTTGGAACTAAGACATGGTTCCAATTGGTTGTTTAGGCATGGCTAGGGTTCTTTTAGGGGATTAAAACACTCACTCACTCCATTTTCATTCATTCTATTTCTCACTTCACTCCTCTTTGCTAGGCTTTTGAGTGGGTTTGCTCAATGTTGCACAACTCGGACTTGACAAAGACTCGACTGGCATGTCTCTCGTCGACTTAGGAAAGACTTGGGACAGACTCGACAAATAGGAGAAAAACTTAAAATATGGTAAATTTTGGGCACAAAAAAGAGGTTAATGGCATTTCCAATCCATATAAGTTATAAAATTACATTCTATGGAATAATTCTTAACATCATCTCATAAACTATGATAATACAACATAACACAATCTATTTTTGTATGCAAAAATTTAAATTAGTCGTGGCGACAGCTAAAATAGCTCTCTCTTTGCATGTAAAGGTCTAGATCATAGTGGATTATTTGGAAAACAATGCCCTCACACAATTGAGCTTTATGTTTAAGTGCCCAACGAATGCACGCCAATGTGTTTAATTTAATGGCAATTGTCTTAGAGCTTCCGCTTGTTTCTTGACTCCAACAGAGTTAGAATCAACTTTTATCGAACCTTTTGCTCTTCACTTTCTTTGTTTTTAATAAGTTTAAGTTTATTTACTGAAATATAGATCATATGTAAGTAACAAATCCAAATTGTTTTTTAATTAATACAGACCACCTCATCTCTCGGTGACAATCGTCTGCCATATGACAAACAATGAAATGCCATTAACAATAATTAGATTTTCATGAAAAATTGTCCTTTTGTTTGTGTTGACTCGGGCGAGTTTAAGCGAGTCCAACCGAGTCTGTGCCGAGTACACGTGAGTAGACGAGTCGGTGACGAGTATGCTGAGTCTGCTCCGAGTATGCAACGGTTACTCGTTTTGAGGTTTGACTCAGAAAGAGGTTTGACTCAGAAAGACTCATGGGTACACGTGAGTCTTGGCCAAGTCGTGCTTCAATGGGTTTGCTAGTTGTTTGTGAGGAAATTTGTGAGAGCTTGGGAGGGAGATTGAAGGATGCAATTTGTGAGAGCTTGGAAGGGAGATTGAAGGCTGCCATAGATACATTCAACCACCATTGGAGAGCTGAAGAGATAGGCTCTAAATCCCACTCTTTGTTTGTTTTAATTTTTTTTACTATGTTAAAATTTTAAATCTTGAATGTTCTATTCTCCTACTCTTTGCCATTTCTTCTTCTCCATCATTCTATTGTAGGCAACAAGTTATTCTTAACTTGAATCAAGAAGCATGATGGGTATGTGGTTTTTCTGTTTGGTACCATTTTTAATTATGATGGTGGTGTTGGGAAGGTGAAATACCGGTGATGTGAAGGATGAAGTGTTGATTTTGTACCTAGGAAAGTGTTCCCCTAGTGATTTTGTGCCTAAGTCACTAAATGGGGAAAAGTGACATGACCCTTGCATTAATTCCATGAGATGTGAAATTAATTTCACTTTAGAGACTTAAAGTGACTTTTTAAATTTATTTAATGAGAAGTTGAGTGAAATTAATTATTTATGGAGAGAAAGTGATTTAATCTTGTCCATTGATCTAAAATCACAAGATTCAATGTGGGCCCTTGATCTTGTGACCATTCAGCTACCCTAGGTGAGAAAACAAAAAGGCAAAGGGAACATTGAAGAGGCACACATTCATTCTGTGAGCGCTGGGAGAGAACTCGACTTCTTGAGCAAGAGAAGGGAGCAGCAAAGAGAGTAGGCTGCAGGCATGATTTTCGAGGCACCTACAGGAGTACAACAACAGCAAAAAAATCAAGGAGAGGGCATGCAGTTCGAGGAAGAGGACATTAGCTTGAATCCATAGACTGTGGCATAATTTTCCATGGTATTGGCACAGACTTCAAGATGATGATCAACACTTAGTTTTTCCAGACCACTAGCACGAAAATCGAGGAGTTCCAAACTACATTTAATGAGGTTGTACTGCTTTAATTTTTTTAGACCATACAATGAGATTATGTAGCAGTCCGTATAGTGAAATTTGTACAAGGGCATGAATTTTGAGGCTGAGTAGAGCACAGAATTCGAGGACTTTCTGCTATAGCAGTGGGCACAAAAACTGAGGTGATGATTGGACAAGTCCTGGCACTGAATTTAAGGCTGAAAATTGTCTTCAGGGTTGAGATAAGTCGTAAATTTAAATGCTGAGTTTGATACTGCTGTGCACTAACTTTTGAAGAAAATAAAGAATTACTCTCTCACAGTTTTTTCCCTTAGGAGGGTTTTCTTGAGGCTTTTAGCCTAAATTTCCGAGTCTGATATTTTCATGTGTTTGGGTGAATTTAATTTTCTTCTCTTAAGAATTTGTAAATTTCTCATAGTGTTTCAGGTCAGAATTGTTTATGAGCGAATACAACAATGATGATATGAATGGGGTTGGGCATTAAACCTTGATGTTCTGAGACAAACTTAAACAGGGTTGGCAATGTGAAACTTTTACATGGTATCAGAGCAGAGTTAAAGCGAAGGAGCAGAATTTTTAGAGCTGTGATTTTCAGACTTGAGAGACATTTCTTTTGTTCACCGGGCATAGTTGTTGGACTTGCCTTTTTTAGTGAGATGGCCACTGGGTTGAGGATAGAGGACAGGTTGGACGGGGCAGCCAATTTCAGGCCTTGGAAAGCAAGAATTGTGTTGATTTTGTAGGAGAATGAGTTGTGGGACATTGTGAACAGTGCCACTACCCATCCCGTGACGGTACCCGCTTCTGCAGATGTAACAATGTTGGCAGCCTTCAACAAGAAGGACATCAAGGCTAAGAGAATTATCTTTGATGCAGTTAAAGACCATGTGATCCCGCACATGACAGGTAAGGATTATGATTATCAAATGCGGGATGCCTTAACCCGCATGTACCAAAGTTCCGATGAAAACCAGAAGATTGTACTGAGAGAGAAGTTGAAGATGTTAGTTTTTGTACCATGGATGTGTTCCCCCTAGTGACGTTGGCCTAAGTCACTAAGAAAGGGGGTGATGGGACCCTCACATTAATTAATTGATTAATGAGACTATAAAGTCACTTTTGTCCTAACTCATTACCCTTAAAAGCTTGCAAAGATCCCAAGTAACAAGGCCCAAATGCCTGTTTTACTTGGTTAAATTCCGTCATTTTAACTAGTTTTTACACTTAGTATTTTCTGAGTTTTTTAGGAGGTGTTCCAAAGACACTCTTAAAGTGTTTTTGGACATCTTATACTTACGTTTGCTTGCTGGTTTACAGCAAAAGACGATCAGGTAGGAGGAGGTGCTCCCAAAATTTCAAAGATCTTGGCAATCCGAAGGACCATTATTGAATTTTTGCAAACCGGATACCTTTTTCTCTACAATTTTTGTAAGCCACTGAGTCAATTAAGACTGGGGCATTTCTATTGCATTGTAACTAAAGTATCAAACGAGAGCAAGTGGGTTAGTCAAGCGCCCACACCCCATCCCCCCAGGGGGGAAAACTGTGTCGACTCAATTTTCGTGGTTTGCTATTTTTTTTTAGTTTAGATTTCATTTCCGCACTTAATAAAATCAAACTAGGCTTAAAATCAACCTTGTGGGTCCGTTCCACTGGCGGGCCACAAGTTCACTCAAAACATAGTTTTATCATTTTTTTACAAACTCAAAACGCCCCCCTTGCTTTCCCGAAGTAGGGTTTCTGTACAAGGGCTTGCCCGAGTACGTGCTTGAAAAGAGACTCCTGGAGTTTAAAAAAGATAAAATTTTGGTTCATAAAATTTTTCTAAAAAATACCAAGATCTTCTCCCGTATGCTCTGTGGCCGACTTGCAGCTCAGTCTGATCCAGTTGGTACACATCAGAAACGGGGAGATGACTAGTAATAGGATCTAACACCGCCCCGAATAAAAAAACCTTTATGTGAAAATCCGGCACATCGCGAACATTTTGTTGTCGTGGGGAAATTTCCCAGAAGGCTTGGGGAAAACTGAGTAGTGACCTCTTGGAAACTGTTAGGCTTGCCCTCGTTGGTACAGCATCTGAACACCTCCTTGAGACTCCGATTCAGCCCAAGCAAGAGAGGGAAGCCACACAACAAAATTCTGAACATGTTCCCCCGTGCCTTTGCGTATATTGGGAACCAACCAACCATAATAAAAAGATCACTTTCACATTAATTTTAAAATAAACCAAGAACACTTGCACTACATTTACTTTTCTGCTCATGCATTTATTTGACTCCATTACAAGGCACTGGTCTATATTAATGTTATTTCATGTTATTGACAAATGATGCAAATGAATGATAATGATAATGAATGAGAGCAAATGATGTATTGATGAATGATTGCTTTGCTTTACAAAAGTATATGCTGCTTTGTCTTGGTTATCAAAAATATTTTTCTAACTCCTAGATTAGACGCCTTAGTTTTGTTTTCATTCTTAGGGTCCACCCCCCTTGGCTTTGCTAGGAAAGCCTAGACGGAGGAGTCGAGTCCCAAGTGACAGCACTTGACTCTGACTTGCCCCTAAGGCCACACCAGCAACTTGAAGACTTCTGTTGCGTTTTCCCCAGGTGTGGAACCAGGCGGCAACAAGCTACAACCTGTCCTTGCACCTGCTTAAACATTTCGTTGGAGATACAAGCATATTGTTCATCTTTATAATAATCATGTTAGTGCCCCCAATGATCTTTAAAATTTTGAAATTGTCAGCCACATAATTTATGCCTAAACATTTCAAACGAAAAGATAAACAATAGAAATCGTGACAATGTGAAAATAATGTCATACCTGTCCACATACCTCGATTGGTTTTACTGAAATGCATTATTGGAAGCTTACTGTTAACAATCAAATTAACACCCTTAACCAGGTTAGAGTGGAAGCATACTTTTATCATTCGCCTGCAACATGAAGACAAAAACAAGTACTAGAGAGAACAATCCTCTCTAATCTGATCACTACTTCCATAACTGGAAAGATTGAGTAAAGAATGAAGGAGCTTAATAGGGACAAAGTTCAGTGATTGAATTGCTCACCAAAAGCTCAAATCAAAGCTCTAACAGTTAGATAGTGAGAAGAAATGCACAAAAATGCATTAAAGGTACTTAAATATGTTAAGTTGTGAAAAAATCCTAACAAACTATGGAAAGTGGGTTTTTTAAGAGAAAATAATAAAAAATGATTATCCCACATGGAAAAGAGTAATTTGAAATCCCATTTCCCTATGTTATAAAAGAAAGGCATTTGGGGCATGGTAAAAGGAAGCAAAAGAGGAGCAAAGGCATGCTGGAGAGATTCTGAAGAAATGAGAGCTCATCTTCATCAAAGGCAAGGGTGGAGAAAGGATAGTTCATGGCAATGGAGGAAGGATGCACACCAAGATCCATGGTAAATATGTATCTTCTTCCTTGTTTTAATATGAAATGATTCAAGTTTTTTCCATTCAAGGGTTTGAATTTTGCTTATTATGTTTGAGTTGAATCCTTATGAAGATCTAAAGTCATTTGAGGATTCAACTCAAACATAATAAGCAAAATTCAAACCCTTGAATGGAAAAAACTTGAATCATTTCATATTAAAACAAGGAAGAAGATACATATTTACCATGGATCTTGGTGTGCATCCTTCCTCCATTGCCATGAACTATTCTTTCTCCACCCTTGCCTTTGATGAAGATGATCTCTCATTTCTTCAGAATCTCTCCAGCATGTCTTTGCTCCTCTTTTGCCTCCTTTTACCATGCCCCAAATGCTTTTCTTTTATAGCATTGGGAAATGGGATTTGCATGTCTTTGCTCCTCTTTTGCCTCCTTTTACCATGCCCCAAATGCTTTTCTTTTATAGCATTGGGAAATGGGATTTCAAGGTACTCTTTTCCATGTGGGATAATCATTTTTGATTATTTTCTCTTAAAAAACCCACTTTCCATAGTTTATTAGGCTTTTTTCACAACTTAGCATATTTAAGTACCTTTTAATGCATTTTTGTGCATTTCTACTCACTATCTAACTGTTAGAGCTTTGATTTGAGCTTTTGGTGAGCAGTTCAATCACTGAACTTTCTCTCTATTAAGCTCCTTCATTCTTTACTCAATCTTTCCAGTTATGGAAGTAATGATCAAATCAGAGAGGATTGTTCTCTCTAGTACTTGTTTTTGTCTTCATGTTGCGGGCGAATGGTAAAAGTATGCTTCCATTCTCACCTGGTTAAGGGTGTTAATTTGATTGTTAACACTTACCAACATTGGACAAAAAACGCTGAACAACTTCTGGAATACTGCCCAAGGAACATAGCTGGGAATGATAATCTGAGCTTTGTATAACTGCAAGAGAATCCCCTGTATAACATGGTTCACTGTCCTCAATGATGGATAAGTACGACTAAGTTGAATCCACAGAGATATCACCAGAGATATGGGAGCCCAAATCATAGAAAGACATCTGCATATGGCACTCATTTGTAATGGCAAGAGGACCCACATCTTGAGGCACTTCATCATCAAAAGGGTTGACCCAATCTTCATTATTAACATCTTGAAGAGATGGGATAATCTCATCTTGTTCAACAAGGCTTTTGCTGATTATGCTTCAATATCCTTATTCGGGGTAGTAATGTCTTCTTCATCCCAAACAACATCAAATTTTGGCTCAAACTGGTCCATATTAGCCTGTGATTCCTTTGTGAATGGCCAAACGACTTCATTGACCTCTTCTTCGTTACTGCATTGTTTGGAAACCACACTACCAGGTCTTGAAGAATCATAAAGTGGAGGACCCATAAATTTCCAATAGTCATTGTACTCGTCAATTATGCTTCAAGAGATCCGAGGTGTCAAAAGAAATTGTTGTGTGGTGGCAAGGAGAATCCACCCTTTCCTTCAACTCTTCAACTTCTTCAACTAGGACTTCTTGGTCTTCATATGTAGGATCACAATCATATTCGTCTTCATGAGGAACTTCGTCTTTGGACACTGTTTAATTTGAACAACAACTTCTTCAACGTGATTTTCGTTTTGGATTTCTTTATTGAACAAGTTCCTTGCATGTTCAACATGAGGCATCCATTTGTTACGTCGTTCTGGATCCCAATAGCTACATAATGTTTCTACCAATTCTGCAAAGGACGATATTGTTCCTTTTTCCAGGCCCACAAACCAAGCAAGAGCCTTTCCTCCCAGGTGAAGAACAAATGATCTCATATAAACGTCTTCTTCCTTCTTAATACCATATTCTGTATCCAATGTCATAAACCATTTGACATGGTGCAGGGCATTACCATGGTCACCTTTGAAGGCATGCCAGAATATCTCTGGTAACTCATTTGAACATTCTAGAAAGTTTGACAAATCAAGAGGAGTGAAACCTATTTCTATTTTCGCAGCTATCAGATTATTAGGATCTTTAAATTCAAAAGGAATATCCTCTTTCATTTCTTTATCAGGACCATCTTGTTTTTGGCTATTTCCCAAGGTCTCTTCCCATATACGGTTGATGATGGCCTTTCTTACATGTTCCTCCATAGCATGATTCCATTCCTCACTGAATGCATCAATCAACTGCCTGAGTGAAGAAAATATTTTACGAGTAAATCCTTTATACCAAATTTTGACATCCCAGTTGTTCTCTTCGTTGAGAGACGGTAGAAAAAGCTTCATTGTAATATCCTCATGTATGATATTGCTTCCTTGGAGAAATTGTATGAACACCTAGATATGTGATGCTGCATGATACTTATATTCATGAAATAATGGAAAAAGTGCTTTCCCATAGTTTTCAATGACATACTGATGTAGATATCCGAGAATGTATGAAAAATCCAATATATCCATCCACAATTCGTAAGAAGATGCCATATCATCTGGCTTCCTTGTCTTTTTGTTATTTTTCTTCAGTTGAAGTTGCTAGGAGAGACCTGCAAAGTTAGCTCAACAAATCTCACCAAAATACCAAAAACAAGGGCGTACCTGAGATAATGGTGATTAAGTTCTTGGTGGAGTCGCCAAATAAACCTATCAAGATAGTCCTTACAAAATTATAGATATATCGAGCACAAGAAATTACCTTAAGATTTACCAAAGTGTTGTTCTTGCATGGATAAGTCACCTCAATTGATTTTGAGGTCCCTGACAACGGTGCCAAAAAATGTTACCGGATGAACTAGCAGGGCAAGCATCCGATAGACAAATGCCACTTCTCCTTAGCCACTTCTCCAACTTCTTCGGAGACTCTGAACCTCCAAGGGGAGACCCTTTTGTGATCCACAAAAAACACTTGGAAAACTATGTTTTCTAGACTATATGTCAGTGACCAGTGCCTTGAGTAATGATGTTTATGCAAATGAAGAAGACATACTTTATAATTATGTGCTTAGTGTATAAAGTCAGCGTATGAGTAAGAGCATTCAAGCATAAGACGTAGATCACTCTAACTACTAAGAATATAATCACCAGTATCAACTCAATGTCTAAATGAGACTATATGTCAATGTTTGGTCATTCAGTACAAGATCATGAATCCAAGTAAGAATACGTAATCATTAACCATGCACAGGTGTATGATGGCTGCAAAATTTATATGATAGTGTCAACGAAAGCAATAGCACAAAATTTGATCCCAATGATATAACAAATGATCTCAGGATAGCAACCGACAGTAGTTGTTTCAGATCTGTACAAAGAGATATTTCACAACAGTATGATAGTATTGTCAATATCAATTAGGTGACAAATGCAAAGCAATGAAAGAACAATAGGAATGTTAGAAATATTACTTGCACCTTTAACTAGTTTTTACTCTCATTGAATCTTAGCCATTGGATTGGATCATTTGTCCATCGTTGGATTAGAACCCACTTAGGGTTAGACAAAAAGATGAGGGAGGCTCATTTCATTTTCTATTCTTGAGAGTTTGAAAAAGAGAGAGGTCGAGAAGAGAGAGCTAGGGCTCCTGCACGAATATCGAGGCAGCCATTTTCTTTTGGCACGATTTTCAAGGCACTTGCTGAGCCATTAATGATCTGTACGGATTAATAGCTGGATATTTCTTCTTTACTGCACGCATCCCAAGGTGACAGGTACAACAAAAAGTTAGCACAGTTTTAAAGGTGATTCTGGGCACACATATCGAGGCATTTTTCTAGGCACAGTTTCCCAGACAGTCTGCATGCACTTCGAGGCAACTCTGGGCACAAATCTCGAGAAGTTTTACACAGATTTCGAGGCAGAATATTTGGCACAGAAACCGAGGTTTGCTGCACTGTTTTCGAGGCAGTATTAGTGCACATAAAGTGAGGAAAGTTGCACAGTTTTCAAGGAAGGCCGTACTGTACGGTTTCCGTACCTCAACACAGATTTCGAGGCACCCACAGGCACAGAAATCGAGGCTGCAGATTGGCACAGATTTCGAGAAATTTGTTGGGTGAAATTTCATGGTGGAGATAAGTAAAATTTCTGCTGTGTAAATTTATGTACTTTGACTTACTGAAGAAATAAAATCTCTCTCTCTCTCTAACCGGTTTTCCTCGTGGGGGTTTTTCCAGGGCTTGATTTTGGCCAAAAATTTCTGAGTCTATCATTTTCATGGTGTGATTGTTAAATGTGTTTTTCAGCCTGTTAGTGCATTTCTACTGTGTGTTTAATTGTTACTGAAAGTTTCATAAGTAACTTACAGCCAATGCAAAACCGGTTGTAAGTGAAAACCACGAAATGTTGACATAAACCAGCAAACAATAAAGTGCAGAAAATCTTCAGTTTTCTCTGCTCACTTTTCATGTACCAATTCAGAGTTATAGCAGCAACATAATGACAGTATAGCAGTAATAAATACAGCAGTATAGCTGGAAACTTGTTTAGATATTAAGTTTGTGACCAACATCTGTCAAGATAGATACTAGCAATGAATAATCCAAGCTTCAACTTTATTTGTCATATAAAAAGGATGATATAGCAGACTGTAATAATGACCTTTCAAACCTGAGTTAGAGCAGATTTCAGACTTACTTCTTATGTCACATGTGCTTCCAAAATAGCATATTATCTTGTGCTAATGCTTAACAATTGTGATTGTTTACGTGTGTATCAGTAAGGAGGCAAGAAAGGATGGATACTTGATTTTGAAGGTCTGCGAATTTATGCAGAAGTGGAACAACAGTAGATCAAGGCTGAAGTAAGGCAGCTGTGGGTCTTGGGAGAGCTACAATGGGAGGATTGTGGCTCTTTGGGCCAAGGTCGAAGGTCAAGGGAGCCAAACAGGGGGTGATCAAGCCCTTTGAAGAGAGATCGAGGGTTCCTTTAGGGCTGATCGAAGGTGAAAAGAAGAGCAGGGGATAAGGAGAATGGACAAGAGGATGAAGGAAAGTAAAGGTGAGGGCGAACTTAGAAAGATGGAGAGTGAAGGTGCCAATGGAGAAAAGAGGGAGGGTTGAGCTTAGAAATGGGTAGAGCGAAGGTCTAGTATGAGACTAAGTGAGGTCACCAGGGCACAAAAATCTACAGCTAGGGTTTCAGATTTATAATTTAGGGTTTTAGGATTTTGATTTAGGGTTTTAGTTTTACAAACTATGGACAAAAATCAAGAAAAACAAACCTAGTTACAAAAATACAACAAACTAAGCTAAACAATATGTGCAAATTCACAATTTAGGGTTTTCAGGATTTTTGTATCTTTTTGGGATTTTTAGGGCTCCTAAAATTTTGCCCTATGGTTTCTAGGGACAAGAAAGGCATGCCGAATTTATAGGAGGAAGGGCCGAAATTTTAGGGAGGCCAAAAATTGAAAAAGTTTAATTTTTTTGATTTTAGGGTTTTTTTTATAAAATTGCTGACCTATTTCTACCACTAATTCTACCATGAAAATGCAAAATTACACATGAAAATTCAAGTTTAACCTAGCAATAATATTTACAAAAATACAAACTAGGGTTTTAGGTGAAAAAGATAGACCAACTTAGGGTTTTAATGGATGTTATCCTAAACCCTAGCCTTGGAGGAAGGTGACCAACTTTCCTCTCGAGGGAAAATCTCCTTGTCACTAGATTAGGGGTTCTTGAAACAACCCCAAGTGTTGGTTTCAAGGGCCTAAACTAAGGCAAAGTTGGAGCACCAAGGCTAAACTATGTAGGAACCTTCTCTTGGGAGCGTTTCTACTACGCTAAGGAATAGAAAAGTAGATAAATAACCCTATTCAAAGAGAATGCAGCCCTAGGGCTACCATTCAATCCTTCAAGATGCAAAATCTACCTACCATTCAACAAACAAACCTTTAAAAGAAAAAGACTTACTTGTGCATGAGTTATTCCAACTATTCTAGCATCCACATAACATTTGCAAGACAAAGAGTGCATCCAACTTTCATCCAAGAGACAAAACAATCTTCCTCCAAAAGGTGCGCATCACTCCAAAAAAACTCTTCTGGGGTTAAAAAGTAATATATTGAATTTTATCCCATAAGTTGTGTGTAAAAATGAAGTGAGGAGATTGTATTTATATGATCTCACACTCACTTTTTACCAAATAATAGAGCCTACATGCTTTAAAATGTTAATTTAAAATTAAAACATGTCAACTTAAAATCATAACATAAAATAATATAAAATAATCAAATTTGTGGGTAACTTGGGGCATTTTCCCTAGAGTTTACCCAAAAATGAATAAAATAGTTGAAAATGAGCAAATCACTCTGAACTAAAGGCTGGAATGGGTAGGGGGGGCGTCATGTCCCATCTAACTCCAACAGTAGTGAAAATCCCTCAATGCCCCCTCCATATCAAACACTGTAGGCCTGGTACAACGATGACGTCATCATGACTAGGAGGCCACGGAGAGAGGGCGCTGTAGTGCTGAAGGACCAGAAGGGTGTTGATAGTGACCTGGAAAAGAGACATAAGCTCCAGTGCTGAGAGAGATGTCATCGGAATGATAAAATAGGTGGGGGGCCATGTGACCCAGTGACCCACCCCTGAGAGCCCCAGACACCAACCTCAGGGTTTCAAGCCCTTTCATGAGGCAGTCAGCAATGTCACTAAGCCATAGTACTCCCAGGAGAGGAACCAAAGGGCCTGGCCATAACCCCCACTCAGAAAAATATTGGAAAACACCCCTTCTGGTTAGAAAAAAATGACCCTCTCTCCCTGGGGCACAACTGAAGGTGCGCTGGTACTGGTACCACGTAACAGGTCCCAAGGGTGGGGCTGAGCAACAAGGTGATCAGAAGGAAGACATGAGCCAAGTCAAGTCCTTTGCTTGCCAGAAGTTTTGGAACTATGCATGACAGTGTCTGGATAAGAAGAAGAAGAAGAAGCAACAACTAACAACTTTAGCGGAGATTGATGAGTATGTAGCATGGTTTGAGAAAGAGTTTTCTCTATGTGTTGGTCATTCAGAGAGAGCATCCATTACCGTCATAGATGTAGACGATGAGAGAGAGTACTCACTTTTGGTTGGCCATTCTTTGAGTGCATCCACGACCACATGCCCTTGGTATATTGATAGTGGAGCTTCTAACCATATGACTGGTGTGTGGGATATGTTTTCAGAGTTCATAGAGACATGTTTGGATTTGGAGGTGGTGTTGGGAGATGACATGATTGTCAAAGCAGTTGGGCGAGAGACTATCACCTTTTAGTGGGAGTCCAAGGAACCCATGGCATTGGGGGATGTCTTGTATGTCCCTGGGCTGAAGAAGAACTTGATTTCAGTTTCCACAATCGAGAATAGGGGATATGGAGTGTACTTCCTAGATGGGCATGTGCACGTTTATCCCAAGGGATCGAGTCCATCTATATCTATTGTGATTGGAGTTAGATGTGGGAAACTGTACAAGCTCTTGTTTCAGCTTCTTCATGCTTTGGCACATAGCAACAGTAGCAGTTATGATCTATGCGAGGTATGGCATAGGAGGATGCCTCACTTGCATCATCCAACTTTGAGGATGTTGAGAGATATGGTAACTGGGTTGCCTGAGTTCAACACAAAGCATAGTGATTTGTGCATGGGGTGTGCTCTTGGGAAGTACACCAAGACTGCTTTTCCAAGCTGTGACAACAGATCGACAAGAGTACTTGATTTGATTCACTTTGATTTATGTGGTCTGATGTCTTCCTTTTCATTGACTGGTTTTGAGTATTATGTCACATTCATTGATGATTCCCCCAGGAAGACCTGGATTTACTTTCTGAAGAGCAAGAAGTTGGAAGTAGTCTTGCAGAGTTTCCAAGAGTTCAAAGCTCTTGTGCAGAACCAAATGGGTAGGACGATTCGGGTGTTGCGTTCAAATAATGGGGGTGAGTATTCCTCCACTGATTTCAATGAGTTTTGTGCACAAGAGGGGATCATGAGACAATTGACAATTTCGTATACCCGACAGTAGAATGGGGTTGCTGAAAGGAAGAACACGACCATTGTGGGTGCAGCTAGAGCGATGCTTTATGATCAAACATCAAAGTCTACCTTTCTTTCTTTGGGTCGAGGCTTGCAGTACTGTTGTATACATTCAGAACAAGAGTCCCCATAGAGTCTTGGGGTGCATGAATCTTGATGAAGTTTTTTCAGGGAAGAAGCCTGAGGTTGGTCATTTTTGTATATTTGGTTGTCTGACTTACTCTAATGTCCCTTCAGAGGAGAGGACAAAGTTGGAACCCACTCCAGAAAAGGGCATTTCTGTGGGGTATGATGAGACTTCGAAGGCCTTATGCATATATCTTCCTTCAGAAAGGGAAGTTGTTGTGAGGAGGGAGGTGAGATTTGAGGAGCGTGCCTTCCAAAAATCTCGTGAGTCAGAGTAGTGGGAGTGGCAGGATTCCACACCTCAGGTGAGTAGTTCACATAGTCCAACTTCACAGAGTGGTGGGCAACAGGGTATCTGGGGTGACTGATCCACAGGTGACATGTGCTTCAAGTTTAGGGACACAATCTATAGGTACAGGTTCAGGTTCTCGGGTTACAGGTTCACTAGTTCCATCACATGGTTCCGATTCACTTGGTTCTCCAACTACTGGTTCATCGACCATAGGTTCATAGATTAGTGGATATACTTCTTCAGGACTGACAACATATGGGGTTGAGCGGGAGGAGTCCCCCCCACGTGAGCCTACTTCAGGGAAGAGGAAGCCTAAATGGCTTCAGGACAACTTGAGGGAAGTCCAAGGGTCAGTGAGGAATCCCAAGAGACAGGTTTGGGAGAGCAGAGTTTCAAAGAGATTTTGCAGTTACATGGCTATGGCGACTAGTCTTCATGAGTTGGAGCCTTCCACTTTTGAGGAGGTTGCTGAGCATCAGGTATGGAGAGATGCCATGATGGAAGAGTATCATTCCATCATGAAGAATGATGCGTGGGAGATGATTTTGAGACCGGAGGGGAGTCAATTGTGACTTCTCGGTGGCTCTACAAGATCAAGCATGCTGCGGATGGCAGCATCGAGAAGTACAAAGCTCGGTTTGTGGCATGGGGGTTCTCACAGGTAGAGGGAGTTAACTATGACGAGACCTTTCCCTCGGTTGCTCGTTACACTTCAATTAGAGTAGTGATCTCCATTGCAGTGGAGATGGGTTGGAAGATCCACCAGATGGATGTGAATACGACATTTCTCAATGGGCTTATATAGGAGGAGGTGTATGCCGAGCAGTCGCAGGGCTTTGAGATTCATGGGAGAGAGTCTCATGTTTGCAGGCTGAAGAAAGCCTTATATGGACTAAACCAAGTTCATAGAGATTGGTACTCTAGGATAGATTCTTAGTTGCTGCAGATGGGATTTTAGAAGAGTGAAGCAGATCCGAACCTACACTACATCGTGGTGGGTGATTATCTACTTATTCTTTTGCTCTCTGGATTATTTGTTCATTACAAGTACAAAGAGACTCATTGCAGGGTGCAAGCAAGATCTTGCTTCAGAATATGAGATGAAGGATATTGGGCTGATGCATTACTTTTTGGGATTGGAGGTTTGGCAAGAGCTTGGACATATTTTCTTGGGGCAGGGAAAGTATGCAGTGGACATCTTGGGGAGATTTCAGATGGAGGGTTGCAGATCAATGGCCACACCTATGATCACCAACTGGAAGAAGTTGAATGCTTCTGAGAGTGAGTTGGTGGATCCTACCTTGTATTGTCAACTATTGCCTTGTTGATGTATCTGGTCAACACTAGGGCAAATTTGTGTTTTGCAGTGAACACTCAGTTAGTACATGGTTGAGCTGAGGAGAGTGCACTGGGTAGCTGCAAAACACATACTCAGGTATCTTGCAGGCATGGTGGATTATGGTTTGTACTATAGGAGAGCAGATAGAGTTAGTTTGGTTGGCTACTCGGACTTAGATTGGGTAGGTTGGAAGAGCATTTTCGGGTGTTTTTTCAGTTTGGGCTCAACAATAGTGTCGTGGTTCAGTTGGAAGCAAAAGTCAGTTGCACTAAGTTCTGCAAATGTGGAGTACATGGCAACCAGTTATGCTAGTTGTGAGGCCTTGTAGCTTTGCAAGTTATTGGTGGGATTGTTTGGTGAGGAGTTGAGGCCTACGGTGATTTACTGTGATAATCAGAGTTGCATCAAATTCTCTGAGAATCCAATTTTTCATGACAAGTTGAAGCATATAAAGATTAGATAACATTTCATTCGAGACTATGTCTAGAGAGGAGTTGTAGAGTTGCAATACATATTCACTGATGAGCAGGTTGTAGATCTTTTGACGAAAATCTTTGGAGAGGGGCAAGTTTGTCTTCTTTAGAGACAAGTTGGGAGTGGTGCATAAAACCTTCCTCGGTAAGAGTGTTGATTTTGTACCTCGGAAAGTTTTCTCCTAGTGATTTTGTGCCTAAGTCACTAAAGGGGGAAAAGTGACATGACCCTTGCATTAATTTCATGAGATGTGAAATTAATTTCACTTTAGAGACTTAAAGTGACTTTTT
The DNA here is from genome assembly GCA_027924585.1 of Larix kaempferi. NCBI lineage: Eukaryota > Viridiplantae > Streptophyta > Pinopsida > Pinales > Pinaceae > Larix > Larix kaempferi. The sequence continues at coordinate 10,849,087 of BSBM01000195.1, forward strand.
TGATTTATTTAATTAGAAATTGAGTGAAATTAGTTATTTATGGAGAAAGTGATTTAATCTCGTCCATTGATCTAAAATCACAAGATTCAATGTGGGCCCTTGATCTTGTGACCATTCAGCTACCCTAGGTGAGAAAACAAAAAGGCAAAGGGAACATTGAAGAGGCACAAATTCATTCCGTGAGCATTGGGAGAGAACTCGACTTCTTGAGCAAAAGAAGGGAGCAGGAGAGAGAAGAGACTGGGGCACGATTTTTGAGGCACCTACAGGAGTACAGCAACAACAAAGAAATGAAGGAGAGGGCACATAGTTCTAGGAAGAGGATAGCAGCTCGAATCCCTAGACTATGGCATGATTTTCCATAATACTGGCACATACTTCGAGATGAAGATCAACAGTTAGTTTTTCCAGACCACTGGCACAAAAATTGAGGAGAGTCCCAAACTGCATTTGATGAGGCCATATTGCATTAATTTTTGTAGACTGTACAGTGGGATTCTGTAGCAGTCCGTGCAGTGAAATATGTGGCTGAGAGGGCATGAATTTTGAGGTGGAGTGGAGCACAAAATTCGAGGACTGTTTCTGCTGTAGCAGTGGGCACAAAAATCGAGGAATCCTGGCACTGACTTCAAGGCCAAAAATTGTCTTCAAGGTTGAGATAAGTTGTAAATTTAAATGTTGAGTTTTGATACTGCTGTACACTAACTTTTGAAGAAAATAAAGAATTTCTGTCTCGCAGGTTTTCTCCGTACGGGTTTTTTCCTGAGGCTTTTATCCTAATTTTCTGAGTATGATATTTTCATGTGTTTGGGTGAATTTCATTTTCTGCTCTTAAGAATTTGTAAATTTCTCATAGTGTTTCAAGTCAGAATTGTTTATGAGTGAAAATTCCATTTGCAGCAGTGATGATATGAATGGGGTTGGGCATTAAACCTTGATGTTCTAACACAAACTTGAAACCAGGTTGGGAATGCAAAACTTTTACATGAAGTAGGTAGTGGCACATAGTCATACCGTGGAGAGGAGGAAGAAATGGAAGGGGATGATGATAATAAATCTGATAGTTATGAGGGACAAAAACACAAAGACACAACACCTTTGTGGAAGTATGCGACAAGGCTGTGGGAGGGAAAGGGGGTGGAACCACAAAGTTTATATGCCCTCATTGTACCAAAACTTACATAGGTTCATATACTCGTGTGAGAAAACATCTATGTGGGATTATGTCATGGGATGAAGGTAAGACTATTGGAGTTAAAACTTGTGACAAAGTGCAAGGGAAAGAGTGAAACAAATACAAGAAGGAAGAAGAGGCCGCACAAAACAAATCCAAAAAAGCAGGGGTTGAATTTGAGGCCTTAGGCTCACATAGAATGTTTGGTAGTCGATTCCCATACCCTCCATGGTAGTGGATTCTGGCCTATGCATAGAACAATATCATATTTCCTTAACCAAGGTTGCAAGGATGATGTGGATTCAAAAAATTACAGATTTCTCTATTAATGTGGTGTACCATTCAATGTTCTTCATTCGCCCTATTGGCATGAAATGGTACAAGATGGTGGTGCCCCTAAAGGATACGGGTGCTTCGGGTATGACAAAGCTAGAGTTGTGGGTCTTGACAGGGAATGAGCCAAAATCTATAATGCTCTTGGAAAGCTTACAACTGATTGGACCAACTATGGGTTATCCATTGTATCTGATGTATGAAATTATTAAGATGAAGGACCCTAGTTATAGATGGATTGGTGCCTTGTATAAGAGAGGAAAGAAAATGATAATTTTTATTATCGATCATAGTATGGCCACCATATTTTGCTATCACTCTAGGTTGGAGCTACTAAAGATTGCAAAGACTAGATTTGCTAGCTACTACCTCACCTTTATGAATCTTTTGAAGGTAAGAGAGACATTGGCTAGTACGGTGTCAAGTAATTCATGGCAGGGTTTGAAAGATAGTGTTGCAACCACATTTTGTAAACATGACTTTTAGGGGTTGGAGGAGTGACCCAGGGTATTTTTTAAGGATTCAAATATTATACCTATGTATAGTGTGCTAGGCGACTATTTGGATTGAAAAATTATACATATAGATATGTAGGCAAACATTCAATAAAAAACATTTAATATACTATTAAAAATTTTAGTCTTTTGGCGATTTTTAGCAATTTAATCACATCTTATGTAAAAGTAGCGAATTTTTAAGCTAACTCGTGATTATATTTTTTTAAAATGACCAAAAAATAGCCAACTGGCGAAAGTTCTCCCGTAAAAAATACCCTCGGCGATATATTCGTCGACACGATATATGTAACTTTGTTATAAAGTTTAAATTTGATTCATTTTTATTGGATGCTAGGAGACTAGTCCAGAGTGGTGGTAGAAGGCCAAGTTAATAGTTTTTCCCTTGTAAAGACAATGTAGAGGAAAATGGCTGCAGCTATAGTAGGGGACAAGTTCCTCTAAACATAAATTATGGCCATGAAATTCCAATATTTTCCATGACCCAAATATTAAACCATCTAGAGCTAAATTAGAATGCCAATATATGGTAAGGCCAAAATTCCACTTTTTATAACCAGATAAGGAAATGCTATTCGGCACAAGTCCAAAATATGACTTTTCCTGTTTTGTTAGAAAAGGTAGTCTAGAACTTCATTTTGTGTAAGAGGCTCACTGACTCTTCACCTATCAAACACTGATAATGATATTTGCCAGCTGCTATTGAGAAAGATTTTGGTATGTGCCTTAACTTTTAATTCTAGATGGGTAGCTCCTTTCAACTTGCCCTTTCATCTGTAAATAGGATCTGTGCACTGCACGGCTTATGTTATCTTTGCATTCGAAGAAGAATTGTTATTAGCAATATAACATAAGCCAGTTATGCGGTTGTACTTCCAAGCACTGGAAGGTTGTCTCTTCCGTATTTGATTTGTGTTAACATCCCTGATATTTCTGGTTAGATATGTCTGGACAGTGAGTTTATTGTTGTTATTCATCATTTGTAAATTGGCCCTATTCTCAGAACTTATTTCGATATACTATCATATCCCAAGTCCTTGATTTTCTCCTTAACTACATTGTGAAAGTCTGTTCATTAGACAAAGTTGCAATGAATGTGTTCTTAATGCACATTTTTTAGTGGATTTATGATTGCTCAATGAAGAAAACCTTTTTTCTTTGACCTAGCAAATTTTAGTCATCCTTATTGTGAGGTAGAGTTTTTTTAACTTGGGTTCTATTTTCCCAGGCAGGGCTTTATTTTTTTAATCATTCTGTGAATTTAATTTGTGCACCTTTTTTCCAGGCAAAGGCTAAGTCACATGCGAAGGCAGAGGCAAAAGGCCATCATTGAGAATCTCAATACTTGAATGGATTGGATATGCACATGGATCATGTTAAAATTTTTAATATCTTCTATCATCGACATTTTGCAATTTGTTCTAACAGATTAAATTATCATTTTTTCCAAACATGAAATTGGCAAGTTGTGGCAATCTAGAATGAGTAAACTGTGAAATTGGTTTTATCAGAATAAATGTACAATTTTGCATGATTTTAACCTTGCCCTCCTTTTGGTGGGTGAAAAGTTTAGTTTGTTCGGGGGATATTATTCAGTACTTCTGCACATTTCAAAATTGGCTCTAATTTGGCTGGAGGATGTAGCAGCAAATAACATTGAAAAATGTTATGCTTTTGCAATAATAACCACATGCATAATTTTTTTTGGTGCAAGGAGGACAAGATGAATTTTCTTTGCCGAAGCCGAAATTGCCAATCTTAGTATTGACGTTTACAGTTGATCAATTTTGAACTGTTGAAGGAAATCTTTAGTTAGATATTGAATTGAGTTGATATTGAATCTTTAGTCAGATGTTTTGATTATTTCTTGTATGTGATAATAAATGATGCACAATTTACTTCGTGGCTTATTGGTTGGCAGTTCCAACATTTTCCTTGGATGTTTGTAAAGAATTCTCAATGTTTTGTTTTATCTCGTATTTGATTGCTGTGACTAGAGCCCACTGCATATAGGAATGGTGGCTCCAATATTCATCATCTGAAACATCTATATGTTGGTCTAGTCTTTTGGAGCAGTGAATTGAAAATCTATTTTGGATAAGGGATATCTTTTTGTCCAAGTACTGTCTGAATGTGTATAATAGATATATGTAGTTCATCAAACGACACAATTATAATGGATGGTTTTCCATGTGGCTTATGTGGAATGTTATTGTTACTAAGCTTGTGGAACTTCTGTAAGATTCCAACCGGATCATGTCACAGGTAGCAAAGACTTCTTGTATGAAAAAAGTGTTTGTAGTAATAAGAAACTGAATGATCTGAAATGTAGAGTAGACAAGATCTGAAATGTACTTTATGACAGCACTAATTACAACAGTAAATCTGTTATATCTTCTCAAGATCAATGTTATCAGCGACACATACAAGTGGTGAAATTTACAAAACTATGATGATAATGATAACTAAAAATTATATATATATATATATATGGACCAGGCCATTGTTCCAACAATAAGGCGGAATTAACTGCTCTTTGGGCAGTCCTTAACTCTGCATTAATTCGGAATATCAGCAATTTGCAAGTCTTTGGAGACTCGAAAATGGTCATAGAGTGGGCCAACAACAGGCCAACAACAGGTTACATATTAAAGCTCCTAACTTACAGCACTTGCTGGCAAACATCAGAAACTAGATCAGGATGTTCGGAACCATTTCCTTCACTTGTGTATCGTGAATTGAACAAAGAAGCGGATGCACTTTCTTCTTATTCCAGGTACAGTGGACGAAGAAGTACAAAGGGGGGGATCCCCTTGTAACTACATAGTGAACTATGTAGGTTCACAAATTCAAGGCAGGTTCAGTTTTTTGGCTAAGAAGAATAGAGGGAGGATGCTCCCAAGCAGCAGCAAACTATGCAGTTTCAGGTTGGCTCTTTTTTGGATTAATAGCAACGAAGGAGATCTATGTAAGTTTAGAATGTAAATATCAAGGTTATTTCTTTGAATGAGAGGCAATATACAAATACATATGTAATGACAGCTCTAGGAGCAATGATGTAAGTCCTTCAGGGACAGTCAATGTTATTCATTTTGAATATATATATATATATATATATCACACACACACATAAGGATTAAGTATATGTAATACCATGGCCTCAACCAATGCTAATATAATCCTCTAGTAGTCCAAAACCTTAGTAGGGTAAACAATGAAAACCTTAGCTCCTCTGACGATCCTTTACAAAGTAGTGTCAACATAGACAAGACTCTTCGGCTTCAAGCAAAACATATCCTGTCTTCTCAATAAGTACAACCCAGGATCCACAAAACCTTAACTTCTAAGTTTCTAAGGGACGAAACCTTAACCATAGTACTCAAGATGTTCAAAATATTCTAAGGAACCATAACACCTCCAAGACTAGATAAAGTACAAAGAGGGATAAAGAGAAGTGCGCTACTCTCCTCACATCTCTAACTAAGATAACGATGATGAATATAAATGAATGAAATGACACTTCCCTTCTGCTATATATATGAGAGGTAGGGGAGGCCAACAATGTGGACCTAAACTCTTACAAGTGACCTACAATCACAAGTATGTTCACGTGTGAAGTGAGAATTTATTGGAATTTGTAATTCAACAATTTCACTTCTTTGTCTAGAGGTTTATCAAATCTTAACCTTGATAATTTTCAATCTTAAGGTGGTTATGAAATATAGAAAAAAACAATAGTGGAAAGCAAACAAATATTTCAATTTCTAACAAACCAATCTTCTAGGTAATCAAATGAGAAAATATGCCAAAATGTCTGACAAGTTTCAGCCCTTCATTGCATTCTTATCATGCATAAAACTAGATTGAGAAATTCATTTTTTAGTAAAAACATAAGACAAGCTTTAACTTCTTCTATTATGATGTTAAATCACTTTACAAATTGACTTCTACTTAATTGACAATTGTAAATTATAATTCATGAAAAATATACATGTTTGGAAAACAATGAAAAACCCTACTTAACTAATGTTCTCCAACATGCATGAAACAATTTGATGTCCACTTCTTTTCTATTTCACCAAATACAACCTAGGGTTTCGTCATAAATCCCTAATCTCAAATCTTCAAGGGTTGAAAACCTAACCCTAAACTTGAAACGCTAGGAACTCCAAGAGAGTACAAAAGAAGATATAAGAATGAGAGATCATCACCAACATCTACTTCACATGAATAAACCTCGGGATCTTACAAGGATCAAGCTCCAAGCAAAATGTCCTCTCTAGACTTCATAACTCCTATGGTTTCCTCATGAACCCTAGTGACTTCCTCTAAAGAAGCTAAGTACAAATAAACGAATGTGATGATGATAATAATGAAATGGCACCCCTTCCTTTTATATGGGAGGTAAGGGAGGCCAACGATACAGCCAAGCCTTAACAAACAACTTACAATAAACAATCTTTGTTTAATAGACAGTCTTTGTGGGCTTGTGACAAAGGGGTGTGGACACGAGCCAAAATCAATGGACACTACATTATGAGCTGTTTAGGACATCCTGTAAAGATAATCACATCTCCATAAAAGATCAAGACAAATGGATCATGATCTATGAAGCCACAAAGATATAAATATGCACAAGTCAACTCCTCGATCTTGGAATACCAAGCTTGTGGTATAGGTAAAAATATGTGCAAGGCCATCCACTACTTATCAACATGAGAATTTCTTTCATGTGCCACAAATTCTCCAAAAACATAAACATCAACCTAAACTATGTCAAATTCCTCATCCTAAGAGGATCTTGAAGTAAGAGTAACATCATGGGAAACTTCCTTTGTGCGAGAGAATCCATGGATAACTCTATTTGAGAGAATCTATCAAATCTATCTCTGTACTCTCACAAGTTGCAAACTTGGAATCAATCTCAACATTATCCTCCATCAAGGTATCACACCTCTCCTCCTTTGGACAACTAGAAAACTCATAGATGGAAGAAATCAATGCAACATGACTAACATGTCTCCTAGGAGGTAGACTCACCCACACTAAAGATCTGGGAGCTCCTATATGCTCTTGTGCTTCTTGTAATGTTTGGGTAAGCCATCTTGACTTCCTACAAGTTGGACTACACAAGGGCATATCCATACTTAATATTAGAGTTGTCTAAATGATCTACGATTTCGCCCGGAAATCCTTTCTCTGGCGAAATCGTAGATCATTATTGCAGTCGAATTTGTGAACAATTTCCATCAACTGACAAACAGGCAGCAGGTGAGGACCACACGCAACAGGGAGGATGTCGGTTATGTGGTTTGATCTTCTTTTACAGGGATCGATGATAAATTGTTCACAAATTCGACCGCAATAGTGATCTACGATTTCGCCGGAGAAAGGATTTCCGGGCGAAATTGTAGATCATTTAAACAACTCCCTTAATATCACATCAACTATCTCTAAACCTGACTCATCTCAAGTCTCTAAATTAGTATTTGGAACAACAACTCCTCTCTCTTCTCGATTGTCTAAGGAGAATACCATGCACTAGAAGACCTCACATCCTCATCAAATATCACATCTCTACTCACCACAATCTCCCACTATGCTGAATTATCGATATTGTAAGCTATATAAGTATCACTATATCCATTAACACAAGATGTTATCACACCCATAATAGGTTTTGAACCTATCTCCAAGGCATCCCATCATGCATGAGCCTCCTCAAAGCTAGAAGGCTCTTTCAACCTCCCATTGAAATGTACACATGCGATTAGATCAACAAGTAACTTGTAAAGGCCACCCTCTCTCATCCCGCTACCCAAAGTCCTTAGTCTAGCTAGACTACAATCATTAATGGTGCACCGTGGTCTCTCAAAAGAAACATTCCACTGTACATCTGTCATTCAAGACATTGAAATAAGATGTTTCTTTAAATTAAAAACAAATAAAATATCACTCAGCTGAAGAACATCACCTAAAGACACTTGAAAAGAAATGGATCCAACTCCCCTCAAAAGATACATGGCATCATTTCCAAGCTCCCAAATCATGCCTCCCTCTTGCTCTTGAATCCTACTAAATAAAGCCTTATCATATGTCATGTGTGTCAAATATCCATAGTCCACATACCATCCAACATTAGACACAATGTTAGAAGCTAAACAAGAGGCCAAGGAGAAGGCAATCTCAAACTAAGAGTTAATCTCCTCTACACCTAATACAATCCTAGCTCTAACTTGTTTCATAGTCTTCTTCAGTGGACACTAGTTGGCATAATGTCCCATCTCATGAAATTGGAAACACATCACCTTACTCATGTCCTTTCCTATGTGTACCATCTTTCTTCTTCTATCCGTTCTTTCTACCCTTTGTCTTGGTAAGGCCAATTAAATATACTTCCCCTTGTTGCTCAAAAATATACTGCAATTTGATTTCTTCCTACACAAGATCAACCTAAAGATTTAAAAATTCATCTCGACTTCCTACAAATTGGAATACACGAGGGCATATCCATACTTAATCTCACATCAACTATCTTTGAACCCGACTCATCCTGAGTCTCTAAATCAACCTTTGGAACAACAGAGTCCCCTCTCTTCTCAATTGATGAAGGGGAATCCCATGCACCAAAAGACCTCACATCCTCATAAAATATAACATCTCTACTCAACACAATCTCCCACTATGCTAAAGTATCTATCTTGTAAACTGTATAGGTATCACTATATCCATTAACAAAAGATGTTATCATAACATCCACAATAGGTTGTGAACCTATCTCCAAGGCATCCCATCATACATGCAACTCCTTAAAACTAGAAGGCTCTTTCAATGTCCCATTGAAATGTACACTTGCCAATAGATCAACAAGTAACTTGTAAATGCCGCCCTCCACTATACATCTGTCATACAAGACATCAAAAGAAGATTCTTCTTCAAACTAAAAACAAATGAAATATCACTTAGTTGAAGAACATCACCTAAATACATCTAAAAAGTAATGGATGTTGATGAAATTGTCATTGATGCCAACATGGACTTGCAGTGGCCCCACAGGTTGTCATTGATGCCACCAAGTCCCACTTGCAGTGCCTTGGAGCCCTTACAGAGATGGTTTGTGCTTTGAAGCACCTTGTACCCAGTTGACAAGGTGCTTGTACCCACAAGGATGGATCTTGGAGCCACCATGATGTTGAAGACCCTGATGTTGATGCTAAAGACCTTGGAGATGGTACTGAAGATTTTGTGGATGATGGAGAAGCCCTAGATGAGTTGGAGAAGCATTAATGACCCATTTTGTGGTCATTCATGCTCTGATGGTGTCATGGTACCCCAGGAGAAGGCCTAGCAACCCCACAGGTGATGTCATGATGGATCCTGACCCTTGGAGGTCCCCTTGCGTGGCTAAGGTGGTTGAAGAAGCTCATGAAGTCTCCTTCTTGATGAAGAAGCTCTTGAAGAAGTCCTTGGACCCACACTTGGTGGTTTGATGGTCCTTGCACCCTTGAAGGAATGGTGAAGGTAATGTGGGTCACTTGTGTAGTGATGGGGTACTAAAACCCATGAAGATGGTATGATGAAGAACATGACGACCATTAAAGATGATGGCACCCACTTGGACGTTTAGACATACTTGATGGCTTGTGGATAAACCCAAAACCCCTTTCAAATGGTGGTACAATGTCTTGTGGACATTAATTTTTTTTATTTGAATGTTATATGATTCCAATTCAAATTTCAAATACAAAATAAATAGAACTTTAAATTCAAATTAAAATACAAAATAATATACACCTTCCTTACATTTGAAGTCGGCCTCATTAAAATTCAAATTCATTTTTTTTTTTTGAAGGTCGGCTCCATAAAAAAAATTCAAAATTGTGTATAAATAAGGGCTAAACGACTTCATTTAGAATGGGAGAAATTGGAAGAGATATTGAGCTCTGAAATTCGGACTGTTTGACTGAGGAAATTTGGATGGCAGCAGTAATGCAGGAACAAACAAATTTTATTAATTAATTTATTTTTTGAGATTTTTTTTTGGTCAAAAGTGAGCATGGACTGAGGTAAACTCGGTGATAGCAGCAGAGGTTGAACAATCCCGAAATTTGCAGTAGCAACAAACAATTTTAAAGTATGATTTTTATCTCTGATATTTTTTTTTGGTGATCATTAGTCTGAGGTAGCTAACTGAGGAAGATCCAACGCAACAAAAGACATGATTTCCTTTTTGAAGTTTGATATTTGTTTTGTCTGAGATTTTCGGGTATGTGAGCTAACTGAGATAGCCATAGTCTAACTAGAGAGGTGGAATTCGATGGTGAATATATTTTATCTCTAATTTTCGATGGGAAGCCACTGAGGAAATTCGTGTATAGGACTGAGGCCGTTACTGAGGAAATTCGGGTGTGTTCTCTGAGGTGATTTTTTGCAGCAGCAACCATTATACACAGTCCCGATTTTGACTCAGCTACATTCTATAAATTGAATAAAGTGTTGAAGGCTACAAACCCCGATATGTAGACATCTTTGATATATTTGACTTGACAGTGTTCAAAAGTATTATATCTATGGAAAGGCAATTCAAAGTTAAGTGTGAACCTACAGCATAAAAAGGCAGCTACAGTAGACAAAGTTTGCAAGCATTCTCAGTCCAGTCTTGGCATGATTTGAACTTCTTCCTCACCATATACACAATCTGGTTTTGATATGTGTTTTAGGTTTCACACAACATGATGATGATGACAATCCTTTGAAGAATGGGCATCCCTAGAGTCCAAGTTGAATAAATAGTCTGAGTTTTTATGCTGGTTACTGCTGCTAGATCCGAGCCTCTTTATAGTGTTTTATTCAGGATTGAACAGTCTGAATTAGAGGCCTTCTACAGACACACACATAGCCCAAGTGTGAGTTTTGACATGCACAGATAAAGGTAAGATCACTTCATACTATGATGATGCATACTATGATGAAGATATGACATATTGTGATGTTGATGCTGCATCCATTATACTTGCATACTTATACCTTATGATGATGATGCTGCATACTTATACACAATGCATATACTGTATAATGATGTTGATGCATGCAACACTATGATGTACAATCTATCATGATGAAGTATGCTATGATGCACTCCTACAAACTATGAAGTCTCCTACTGAATACACGGTCCAAAGATCTTCTACAATACATTGACAAGTGGTTGAGTGAATGTAAAGTGCATATAGTGGTACATGTGCTGTGGAATGAGTAAATTCATTGGTGTATAAACAATGAAGGATACAACAATGATGCATACAGTGGTACAATGTGTTGAAATATTGTAACTTCAAAGAATATTATATTTGTATTTTATTATTCCGGAGATGGTACATTCCTCCGTGGTGACCCTATTGTATATACGGAGATGTTTATCTCTCCGAGAGAGTGTGGTAACTAGGGTTATTAGATCTCCCATGTGAGGTCGGCCCTGAGTTTATTATTTGGGGGTTATTAGACTCTCTTAGGAGAGGTCGGCCCCATTAGGGTAAAAGGCCAGTCGGGAGATGAGTATAAGTAGAGGAGGATGTTCCTCACTTATCTCACTCATTCACTCACTTGTGTATTGCGCATATGAGAGAGAGAGGTCTACATAGGAGGAGAATGAGCTCTTGTTTGGGTACTACATCTTGTATTGGTTGATTATCTATATTGAGGAAAGCTTTGCTGGGTTTTCTACCCCATGAGGGTTTCCCAGGGTAAATCTGTGTCTATCTTGTGATTGTGTTTCTTTCACTGATCTTGCTAGTAAAATTAGGCCAAACTTAACATGGTATCAGAGCTAGCCTGAATAGGACATCTTTCACAAGGTGAAAATACCTCTCTCTCCTCCTCCGGTGAAAATTAGGGTTTCTACAAAAGTTGGAATTTTTGGAATCTGATTGCATGGCTGGATAGCCCTCCTCAAAATCGAAGTTTTGAGCCCTAGATCGAACTTTTTGAGTGGGTATAACTCCGGGAAAGTCAAACCCTAGTTTGATCAAAAGTGCAGAAAACCAGAAAACCAGAGAACCAGAGAACCAGAGAAACTGCGCACCTATGCACCAGTAAACCAGAAAAGCTGCGAACCTGTGCACCAGAAATCCAGAAAAGAGAAGACCAGAAAACCATAAATTCTGTTCTAGATCTGGAAGGTGTAAAGTTGAAGTTTCCAGAAGCTGATCACACCAGAATTCTCATTTCAATCTAGATCATCTCCTGGTAAGTACTATTCTATCTTTTGAAACTTCAATCTCTTTGACTCTTGGATAAGATGGCTCCAAGCACTAAGCTTGAAGTCAAGTTAGAGGGTATAGAAAATTTCCGGGCATGGAAATACAGAATTGGTCTCATTCTTGAAGAGAATGATCTTGTCCAATATATTAAAGATGAGGTTGTAGAACCTGAAGGAGATGAAGCCAAAGAGAAGTGTAGGAAGGATCTGATTAGGGCAAAGAGAATCATTGCTGATTCTATCAAAGACCACTTGATTCCCCAAGTGGCATCCAAGATGACCCCAAAGGAAATGTATGATGCCCTTTCCAAAATGTATGAGGGAAAGAACATCAATAGGAAGATGAATCTGAGAGCTCAATTGAAAAGCACCAAGATGAATAAAGGAGAATCTGTTCAAGACTATTTCTCAAGGGTTTCCCAGTTCAAGGAACAACTAGATGCCATTGGAGATACCCTTGATGAAGATGAACTAGTCATGACTGCTCTAAATGGTCTCACTAGACCTTGGGAGTCATTCATCCAAACTATGTGTGCCAGGAAATAAAGTATGAAGTTTGATGTGGTATGGGAGGATTGAATTCAAGAAGAAGCTAGGGTAGCCAATAGAGAAGCCCTTCTCAAGGAGGATGACCAAGTTTTGGCTACTCACACCAGAAGAAGAAGAAGGAGTCATTTCAACTCCAAGAAGAATGGTCACAAGGAGTCTCAACCTCCTCATAGATTTAAAAAGAGAGGGGGAGTAAACTCAGAAAGATACCTCTCCACAGTTCAATGTTACAATTGTCTCAAACTAGGACACTTTGCTAGAAATTGTACTTCACAGAAGAAGAAGAATATTCACAAAAGACATCATGCACATGTGGCAGAAGATGATAGTGAAGAAGAAGAAGAGGAAAGGCCTCAAAAGAAAAGAACTAAAGTGGAAAAAGAAGATGCGGAAGAATATGTTCTATTCTCTGCACTCTCCGGGTTTGTGACACCTGGAGAAGATACATGGCTTATTGATAGTGGTGCTTCAAAGCACATGACAAGACAAAAGAAGACTCTCTCAAGACTTAAAGAGAAGTCCTCTCCACAGAAGGTATCCCTAGGAGATGACTATCAATATCCCATCAAGGGAATTGGTGAAGCAAGCTATAAGCTTGATTCTGGAACCCCATTGAAGATGAAGGAAATATTATATGTACCAAGTTTGAAGAAGAACTTACTTTCTATCTCAACATTAGATAAGAAAGGCTATAGGGTTGCATTCATTAATGGACAAGTACTCATGTGGTCCAAAGGAAAATCAATTGAGGATGCAATTATTATTGGTGAAGAGGAAGGAGGCCTATACAAACTCAAGGGCCATCCAGAAGCTGCCCTTGTTCATGAAGCCACTAGCCCAAGTGAGCTATGGCATAGGAGACTTGCTCACATTAACTACAAAGCACTACCTCATGTGAGCAAAGTAGTCATAAGACTACCAGACTTAAAAATTGACCATGAGGGCACTTGCAAAGGATGTGCAAAAGGGAAGAATATCAAGAACCCATTCCCAAAGAGTGAAACAAAGACTAAGAGCACATTGGAATTGATTCACTCAGATGTATGTGGACCAATGCCATCCACATCCTTGAGTGGATATGAATACTACCTTACATTCATTGATGACTACTCAAGAAAGAATTGGATATATTTCCTGAAGGGAAAGAATGAAGTCTTTGAAAAGTTCAAGGAATTCAAAGCCCTGATAGAAAATCATTCAGAAAAGAAGATCAAGATACTCAGGACAGATAATGGTGGAGAATATACTTCAAAAGACTTTGAAGTATTTTGTAAAGAAGTTGGAATCAAGAGGGAGCTAACCACTCCCTACAAACCTCAACAAAATGGTGTTGCGGAAAGAAAGAATAGAACCATTATGGAGGCAGTAAAGACAATGATACATGATCAAGACCTACCCATGTATTTATGGGTTGAAGCAGCTAGGACAATAGTCTATGTGCAAAATAGACTATCTCATAGTGCTCTTGATTTCAAGACCCCAGAAGAAGTGTTCACAGGAAAGAAGCCTGAGGTAAGTCACCTCAAGATATTTGCATGCCCAGTATACATTCACATTCCAAAAGAAAAGAGGACCAAGCTAGATCCCTCTGGGAAGAAAGGAATATTTGTTGGATATTGTGAAGCATCCAAAGCATTCAGAATATACATCCCAGGATTCCATCATATGGAAATAAGTAGGGATGTGACATTTGATGAAGAGGCAGCTCTCAAGAGATCTAGGAAGTGCCAACACGAAGAAGTATATGAGGAAGAGGCACCTTCCAGAATCACAGAAGCTGCACCCACCCCTGAAGAGACAACTCCTGAAGACCATGACATGATGGAACCACAAGAGCCCCCTGTCATAGAAATTTCAAGGAAGAGAAAGCCAGCATGGGCAAGAGACATTATACTAGGAGCAGAAAAGTATGGAGCTCATGAAGGATCCACTAGGGTGAGCAAGACGCCAAAGGTATTTTCCAACTATGTGGCCCTGATGTGTGATCTTGTAGATCAAGAACCCACTAGTTATGAAGAAGCATCCCATAAGAAAGAGTGGGTGGAGGCATTGACGGAGGAATACCAATCAATAATGAAGAATGATGTTTGGGATATAGTTCCCAAACCAAAGGACAAAAGTGTGGTATCCTCCAAATGGATATACAAGATAAATCATGCTGCAGATGGCATCATTGAAAAATATAAGGCAAGGTTTGTAGCCAGAGGGTTCTCTCAGAAAGAGGGAATTGATTATGGAGAAACATTTGCACCAGTTGCAAGGTACACTTCCATTAGAACTATCATGGCACTTGCATCCATGATGAAGTGGAAATTACACCAGATGGATGTAAAGAAAACCTTCTTGAATGGTGTAATTGAGGAGGAAGAGTATATATAACAACCTCAAGGATTTGAGGTGGAAGATGGAAGAACCCATGTGTGCAAATTAAAGAAGGCTTTGTATGGGTTGAAGCAAGCTCCCAAAGCTTGGTACAGAAGAATTGACAGTTTCTTGACAAGCTTGGGATTTACCAAGAGTAAAGCTGATCCTAACCTTTATCTCAAAGTTATGGATGATGAACCTGTCATATTATTGTTGTATGTGGATGATCTATTTCCGACTGGAAATGAGAAACATATTATCGAGTGCAAGGAGAAGCTTTCTTCAGAATTTGAGATGAAAGATATCGGATTGATGCACTAATTCCTAGGTCTGGAGGTATGGCAAGAACCAAAGGGAATATTTATCAACTAGGGAAAGTATGCTGTAGAAATCCCGAAGAGATTTGACATGTTGGAATGCAAAGCCATGGCCACTCCCATGGATTCCAACTTGAAGCTGTTGGCTGATGACACATCAGAGTTAGTGGATATGACTCTGTACAGACAGATTATTGGGTCATTGATGTATTTGACAAATACCAGACCAGACATATGCTTTGCAGTGAATACCTCGAGTCAGTATCTAGTGGAACCTAGACGAGTCCACCTAATAGTTGCAAAGCATGTGATGAGGTACCTAAAGGGTACGATAGATTTTGGTCTATGTTATCTTGGAAATCATGACTTTAGACTGCATGGCTACATAGATGATGATTGGGCAGGAAGTGTATCGGACAGGAAGAGCACATCGGGAGGATGTTATTGTCTAGGATCTGCCATGATCTTGTGGTTTAGCAGGAAGCAGTCTAGTGTGGCTCTCAGCATAGCTGAAGCAGAATATATAGCTGCTTGCTTTGCTAGTTGTGAAGCAATATGGCTTCGGAAACTGTTATCAAGACTATTTGACTTAGAGATGGACCCCATTGTGATCATGTGTGACAACTAGAGTTGTATCAAGATGACAGAGAATCCAGTGTTCCATGATAAGTAAAAGCACATAGAGATCCGATATTTCTATATATGGGATATGGTGCAGAAAGGAGCTATAGAGCTTGAGTATGTAAGCACTAACGAACAAGTTGCTGATATATTGACCAAACCTCTGTCTCGAGTAAAGTTTGAGTATTTCCGAGACAAGCTTGGTGTAGTTCAGAAGGACCCTCCTTGAAAGGGGGAGTGATGTGGTCACTGATGATGAGATTTCCTGCATCGATAGTGAGGTCGATGATGTGGATACCTGTATTGGTGATACTGATGATAAGGTTGATGAATGGTCCTTAGACTGGGTCTAAGTTGACAAGTGGATTGTATCATCCTTGGACAGTTGTCCTAAAAGAGATCCGTAGACATATGTCTCCGAGAAAGTGGTCCCTTGTGGACGTGATGGGGATTGCATCATCCCGGAACCCCTTGGTTCAAAATGTATGTGATAGGACTGCATCGTCCCTGGACCCTTGGTTCAAAATGTACGTGATAGGACTGCATCATCCCTGGACCCTTGGTTCAAAATGTACGTGATGGGATTGTATCGTCCCTAGACATGAGACTTGTCTTAAAAGGATCATGGATTGTATCGTCCCTAGACATGAGACTTGTCTTAAAAGGATCACGGATTGTATCGTCCCTAGACATGAGACTTGTCTTAAAAGGATCACAGATTGCATCGTCCATATACATGAGACTTGTCTAAAATTGATAAGGATTGATCATCCTGGAAGTAGATCTGGATTGCATCGTCCATAGACATGAGACTTGTCTAAAATTGATAAGGATTGATCATCTTGGAAGTAGATCTGGATTGCATCGTCCATAGACATGAGACTTGTCTAAAATTGATAAGGATTGATCATCTTGTAACTAGATCATGTGTATTGCAGATTATGCTGCTATGATGATGCTGTAGATTGAGATGATCCAGATGCTATAGATCGAGATGATCCAGATGCTGTAGATCGAGATGATGATGATGATGCTGTAGCTGATCGAGTGCTATAGAAGATGAAGACTCAGTATTGAAGATGTTTGTGTTCCAGTATTGATTATGTTCCAGTAACTATTGAGTTAGTGATGATGATGTAAGATGAAAGCTTCCAAAGATTTATAGATGTCTCATGTGCCATGTAGTTGATGACTCCTTGTTCCTGCAGATGTTATAATATCCTTCTTGTTAAGGGGGAGTGTTGAAATATTGTAACTTCAAAGAATATTATATTTGTATTTTATTATTCCGATCCTTCCGAGAGAGTGTGGTAACTAGGGTTATTAGATCTCCCATGTGAGGTCGACCCCGAGTTTATTATTCGGGGGTTATTAGACTCTATTAGGAGAGGTCGGCCCCATTAGGGTAAAAGGTCAGTCAGGAGATGAGTATAAGTAGAGGAGGATGTTCCTCACTTATCTCACTCATTCACTCACTTGTGTATTGCGCATAAGAGAGAGAGAGGTCTGCATTGGAGGAGAAGGAGCTCTTGTTTGGGTACTACATCTTGTATTGGTTGATTATCTATATTGAGGAAAGCTTTGCTGGGTTTTCTACCCCATGAGGGTTTCCCAGGGTAAATCTGTGTCTATCTTGTGATTGTGTTTCTTTCAGTGATCTTGCTAGTCAAATTAGGCTAAACTTAACACAGTGAGAATCTACTATTCTCCATGACGAACACCCTTATGAGGATGATGCATATACAATGCATACACACTTGTACATGATAATATGATGTTGATGATGCCTTGTACACTAGAATGCAAACCCTATGATGATGCATAGCCTATGATGATGTTCCAGACCTTGATGACATGTTCAATTTGACGGACCTTTTGATGATGATGATGAAAACAACAATGGTGTGGCATTGATACCTTCAACAAAAGTGTCTCTTGTATGAACAGACCTTGATGACAAGTGGCATTGACCAACAATGTTGCAGATGTGGATGAGTAGATTGACAAGAAGATCAGCAGTGTTGATGAGCAGAGGTTGAAGAGCAGAAGGGGTTGAGCAGCAGATTGTTGACAATCAGAGATTGGAATCAAGCTTGCAAGTGGAATCTTTCTCTTGAGGATTGGAATCCTCAAACCCTTCTTAGTTGGAGCTAAGAAAAACAGGCTAAGTCCTGTTATGAGAGTTGGTGATCTTTTCATCAGTTGGTGTTGATTGTAATTGAGAAGATTGTAGTCTTCCATTGTAAATAAATAAAGATAAAAATTACAAATATTCTTGTGTCTCTCTTGATGTGATGATTGTGCTTATGACTCATGGTTGATTTAGCTGATGATGTGATTGATAACATAATGCTTGATATACTCTGATTGATTAAAATAAGGTAAAAAGGTTTAAATTTATCTCACACTGATTCACCCCCCCTCTCAGTGTGGCCGTTGTGTCCAACAATTGGTATCATAGCAGGCCTTCGTCACAAGCCTTGCAAGCTTGAAGGAGATCTGTGGACACACAATGGAAGCAAAAGCAGAGTCATCAAGCAATGATGTGCCCGTACTTGATGTGACATATTAGTTCGCGTGGAGGAGAAAAATGAAAGCATATCTGAAGAAGTTTTGTGTTTGGGAGATTGTGATCAATCCACCCACTCCATCCAATAAGAAGGGAAAGGCAACTGGACAGAAAGAAGCAAAGAATGACAATACTACAACCTTGAAGTTCCTCATGGATGGAATTCCCATCTCAGTGAAAGAAAGCGTAGGAGTGTACACTTCAGCTAAATACCTTTGGTTCATGTTTGAAAGCGAGTATCAAAAGGGAAGACCAGACACTGAAAAGATGGATGAGAAATCAGAAGACAAGCCCCTGGATGGGGTCTATCAAGAAGAAGAAAAGCAAGAAGTGGACTCCAGCAAAGGTATGGATTATTTTAATTGTAATGATAGCATGTATGATGAAATTGAGAAGGGTATTGCAGAAGATGATGAAGACCTGTCAAAGGATACACAAGAGATACATCTCACCTTGCTGAATATTGATCTCAGAGCAGATTGGGTATTGGACACAGTAAATCTGAACCATAGTGAATTCACAAGGTTCAAAAGGAGAATATTGGATTCTTTGAATGAATATCAGCAAAAGACCATGACAATGAGAGTATTACTTGTAAATCTCAAACACAAGGATGAAGAGTTACGAGATTAGCTAAAAGACAAGGATGTTGAAGTTGAATGACTAAAGACAGAATTGATTAATCAAAAGAAAGAACTAGAATATCCCGGTGAAGACTTAGAAGAGCCTGAAGAAACTAGAAAGGCCAATCTTGATTTGAAGACTCAGCTGGAGGAATCCAAGAGGATAGAAGAAATATTGAGGAATTAGTTGGAAGAAAAGGAGAAGACAATCCAAAAGTTAGATATGGAGGTAGTTGGATTGTTACTCAGGATTGTTACTCCAGGTATATAGACAAGTCTTAGGATCATGCATATTGACAGGGGGAGCAGTGATCGGTGATCAGTGGTTTCAGATACAGGTTTGTGGACACCCTTTTCCATTGATTCCAAAGGGGGAGAGATTAAGACAAAAGGGGATCATGCTCATAGGGGGAGCATGAGTTGTTGTCATCGATGACAAAGGGGGATATTGTTGATGAAATTGTCATTGATGCCAACATTGACTTGTGGTGGCCCCACAGGTTGTCATTGATGCCACCAAGTCCCACTTGTAGTGCCTTGGATCCCTTATAGACATGGTTTGTGCTTTGAAGCACCTTGTACCCAGTTGACAATATCCTTGTACCCACAAGGATGGATCTTGGAGCCACCACGATGTTGAAAAACCCTGATATTGATGCTAAATACCCTGGAGATGGTACTGAAGCCTTTGTGGATGATGGAGAAGTCCTATATGGGTTGGAGAAGCATTAATGACCCATTATGTGGTCATTCATGCTCTGATGGTGTCATGGTACCCTAGGAGAAGGCCTAGCAACCCCACAGGTGATGTCATGATGGATCCTGACCCTTGGAAGTCCCCTTGCATGGCTAAGGTGGTTGAAGAAGCTCATGAAGTCTCCTGCTTGATGAAGAAACTCTTGAATAAGTCCTTGGACCCACACTTGGTGGTTTGATGGTCCTTGCATCCTTGAAGGAATGGTGAAGGTAATGTGGGTCACTTGTGTAGTGATGGGGTACTAAAACCCATGAAGATGGTATGATGAAGAACATGATGACCATTGAAGATGATGGCACCCACTTGGACGCTTAGACATACTTGATGGCTTGTGGATAAACCCTAAACCCCTTTCAAATGGTGGTACAATGTCTTGTTGACATTAAAAACATTTTATTTGAATGTTATATGATTCCAATTCAAATTTCAAATACAAAATAAATAAAACTTTAAATTCAAATTAAAATACAAATAATATACACCTTCCTTACCTTTTAAGTCGGCCTCATTAAAATTAAAATTCAAAATAAAAATAAAAATTATTTTTTTGATGGTCGACACCATAAAAAAAAATTCAAAATTGTGTATAAATAAGGGCTAAACGACTTCATTTAGAATGGGAGAAATTGGAAGAGATATTGAGCTCTGAAATTCGACCTGTTTGACTGAGGAAATTCAAATGGCAGCAGTAACGCAGGAGCATACAATTTTTTTTTTTTTTTTTTTTGCTTAAGATTTTTGTTTTTGGTCAAAAGTGAGCATGGACTGAGGTAAACTCGGTGGTAGTAGGAGAGGTTGAACAGTCCTGAAATTTGCAGCAACAACAGACAATTTTAAAGTCTGATTTTTATCTTTGATATATTTTTTGGTGATCATTAGTTTGAGGCAGCTAACTGAGGAAGATCCAACGCAGCAACACACATGATTTCCTTTTTGAAGTCTGATATTTGTTTTGTCTGAGATTTTCAGGTATGTGAGCTAACTGAGATAGCCACAGTCTAACCAGAGAGGTGGAATTCGATGGTGAATATATTTTATCTTTGATTTTCGATGGGAAGCCACTGAGGAAATTCAAGTATAGGACTGAGGCAGCCACTGAGGAAATTCAGGTATAGGAATGAGGCAACCACTGAGGAAATTTGGTGTGTTCTCTGAGGTGAATTTTTGCAGCAACAACAATTATACATAGTCCCGATTTTGACTGAGCTATAGTCTATAAATTGAATAAAGTGTTGAAGGATACAAACCCCGATATGCAAACATCTTTGATATCTTTGACTTGATGTAACTAGGGTTTTCACCCTAGCTTGTGCAAATGAGTACCTACTAAGGAGAAGGGCCTCCTTAGTAGCAGTTCAGTAAAACAGTAAAACTTGACAGTAAAACAAGGTAAAATCTAAGCTAATCGTGTGCATCAACAGAAAATAAAAAGACAATAATAAAATGAGAATTTTTCTTTTGTATTAAAAATGAGAACAAAGTTACATTTAACTCAAATGTTGAGGTTGGTGGAGCTCTTGCAGTAGTCCAGGAAGGCTGCTTCCATGCTCCAATGGGTTCCTTCTCCTTCTCCAAGGTGTTTGGATAATGGGCCAAAAGGGTCACTCAAATGGGAAGCTAGCTCAAATGGTGAGCTAGAGTTTCAAGAGTGATTTTGGCAGAGTGAGGATATGATAGATTGTGGATATGAAATGGGGAGCCTCCATCACCTATTTATAGGTTTTTTAGTGGTGGAGTGTTGACCCATGGTTTTTGCTTCCTTTTTCCCTCTTTTTTATATTTTTTATTCTCTTTTACTTGATTTTTGGGAATTTAGAGCTTTTTTAAAGGGTTTTTGCTATCTTTTGAGGAAATTTAATTATTTGGAGGGGGAAAAAGGGGTTTTTTGGCCTTTTGGTGGTCATTTAATGGTTTTTTGAGGTTTTAGAGGCAAATATAGTGGGAAAAATAGACAAATGAGCCATGTAATGAGGGAGATGAGGTGGTGAGCACTTTTTGGGTGTTAACAGATTGCCCCCTGATGTGTGAGGGCAGGAGCTCATCATATGGCCGATGGACATCATAGGTCTATAATGGTGTTATTGAGGTGTGGAGAAGAGAAGAAATGAATTAGAGTCCGGAACAACGGTCCCGTATAAACTGCAAAAACTGAAAATACATGACCTCAATAATGAATGAGGAATAATCTGAATATATGGACGAGGCGAGCATTCCCATGCTCGTATCAATATATATAAACAACAATGAATCCCAAAAAGGGGGATCTGAACAATATATGAAAACTGATGTGTACATCATAAGGGTCCAGAGGGGACACAAATCTAGGATATACTCCTGGTTGGACCGTACCGAAGTGAAGAACTGATATAGTGTTGCTGAGTGTGGTACCAGAGGAACTGATGAGCTATTGGATCTGAAGATACCCAATAAGGGGGTGGAAATAATGATGGAGAGTCATCGCCTCAATGGTACAATGAATTGTAGCTGTACTGGGTACTCAAGGAAGCATACAAGTTGATGGCTTCCGAATACTGTCGCCAACGCAACCCGGATATCCACGAGAACATATAACTGGGTGTTCCAAAGTGACTCACCAATGTGCTAGAGTTGGGGGGAGTCAGGGGTCTTCGACCAATAACTGAAGGGATGCATACCCTGCACGAATCTCAATGGTGTGATCAAGGTGTTGAAGTCGAGCACATGAGAAACAACCATTCGGAGAGGTACTGAGGACTCCACTCAAAATGGTCCATAGGCACTTAGCACAGATGGTGATGAGTCCAAGGCACAGGGACCTTTGGGTCTATCCTCTGGAATAGATGGGCTGGCGTCGACAGAGGGAGACCTACAACTAGCAAGGAAATGGTGTTTCCTTGATAGGAGCACGAGGTGCATAAACAAGAGGTGACAGGGCTGGCTGTGTAACTGGCATACTTGGAGGGTAGGAAACGAGGGTTTGTTGGGTGGGGGTACTCAAAATTCCTTTGTTCAGAGTATGATGGCACGGGTGGTTGGGCAGCATATGACACTGACTTGGGGGAAGGGGATCATATCTTTTAAAGGACCAGGGAGTGTGACCAGAAGGAGGGATACTCAAGTTGATATAGGATGATAGGAGACTGGAAGGATGGTATATCGCAGAATACTCTGAACAAAGGCGACCTTATTGGGGGTGCTGCCGAGATGAGTGATCATAGTGCCGAGAGACACGGGTGGGGCCTTCTTCATGGTTTAAGGAGATGGAAGAAGGGATAGAAGTGTGCTCATAATGGTATTGTCATGTGGATTTAGACGAGCCCAGGACAGTTCATGCTCGTGATTGCTTTCAATTTTAAGGAGTCTAAAAGTGATAAGAAGACTCTGAAATAATGGAATGGTACTGTCGTGTGGATTTGTACGAGCCCATGATGGTGCATGCTCGGGGTTGCTTTCAATTTTAGAGAGTCTGAAAACAATAAGAAGACTCCAGGGGGTTTCTTTTTCGTGTGTTAGTCTCCAAGGCACGAAAAAGCATAAAAGGATGCAATGGAGAACTCTTCTAGCCGGTGTGACTAGAGTATTCCTTTTTCGTAATTAGTCTACCAGGTCCAGAAAAGGGTTAAACTTATACCAGATAGACGCTCTTTCAGGTACTTTAATGAGCATGAAAGGAAGCAAGATTGCTCAACGATCTTTTCATTCTTTTAGGAGTTAGAAAAGAGCTTAACAGAAACTCCCTAAGTGCCTTTTTCGTAAAGGACTTGTCCGACCTGAAAAATGGATAAAATTATACCGAACAAAAGGAAGGGCCAAGTAAGGAGAGAGTGTTCAATCAAGGGACACCGATGAGAACCAAGAACGAGGGTTGGGGGGGTAACACTGGTGGTGTCTCCTTGTGGGATGGTGAATGGTGTAAAAATAACAAAATAACTGCAGTATGAAGGGAGTGGAAAGTTCATGGATATGCTTGCAGTGTCAAAGCAAGTGTAAAGTGATGGCGACTGATGTGGCTCGCAGACTGTGGTTGCGCGGTGGATAGACAAAATGTCAAAAAATGGGTGACTGTGATAGTGAGAAATGATCTCAAGCATCATCACGAGTGCGAAAAATTGAATCCGATGATATAAAAAATGTCAAAAACGGATGACGGCCGAGGTGGCACGCGAACCGAGACGACTAGGGGTTGGTGAAAAATGCCCAAAAAATCTGGGGGTGAGAGCAAGAAATGATCTCAAGAATCATCACGGGCTCGAAAAACTGAATCCGATGGTATAAGGAATACTAAAAACTGATAACGACCGATGTGGCACGCAAATCGAGATGGCAAGGTGCATGGAAAAAATTCCAAAAAAGGGGTTCGGAGAAAACAAGAAATCGAGTCGACCATTCTGAAGGTCTTGTCGTTCTGATTCCAGTGGTGGGAACGGTATGGAAAATGGACTCCGTATGGAGCCAAAATGGCCGAATCAAGGAAAACGTCAACTATCTATAAATAATAAGTGGATCCATAATGCCAAGTGTCATTTGTGCGGTTGACTTTGACAGGAGAGTGTGGTGGGCCAGAGCGGATTTGGCATTTTTGGGAAATCTGACCGATCGATTTTATTTTCGCGAGTTGCAGGTATTTCACTGAACTTCTACCTTTAATTTCTCGATTCGGGTGGGTAGTGGGTCCTCAGGGAGGGTGGTACAGTCCACAAGGGGTGTGGATTGCGAGTTTCGAGGCGATGGTCATGATCATGGATTGCGGTTGTGGCCTCCACAGCCGCGATCCGAGATCGCCACTATGGCCTGGATAGCCGTGATCTGCGACCGCAGCTGTGGCCTGGACAACCACGATCTGCGATCGCGACTGTGGCCCCCACATGCGCGATCTGCGATCACGACTGTAGTCCTGATAGCCGCGATTTGGGATCACGACATTGGGCCCCACAGCCGCGATCTGGATCAGGATTGTGGAGTCATACCGAGTGGGGGATGATGGTTTATTTGATGATGTTCTGATGAGTTTTCATTGTGGGATTAACAGGATGCCGAGGGTAATATGGCGAGAGAGCGAGATACTTGACGATCTCATGGAGTACATACGGGATGATCGACATGTCCGGGGGACTTTGGGGTTGTGCGGGCTGTTGAAGTTTGCACAGGTGCCGATGATGTGTTTAGCAGTACTACTGCTGAATAGGTTGGTGGGCTTCTGGGAGCCCGATATACAGGCCTTCATGGTGCAGGGGGAGAGACTGGAGCTCACCCTGGCAGATGTGTATTTTTTGATGGGACTACCTTGTTTGGGTAGGGTGGCGGATACCCAGCCGCGGAGGTCCGCGGATGTGGACATGGAGGAGATGCTGGACCGGTACTGCTTCCCTACGACAGAAGTGCATAAGAATGCACTTCTGATTTGTGACTTACAGGAGCCATCAGTTCGGGCGATTGTAGCATGTGTGGTCCGAGTGTTGGGGTTACAGGCGCCCAACCGGGTGTTGGGGGGACAGATGCAGTTGATAGAGCAGGTATTACAGGGCACCTTCTTTGCTTGGGGCTAGATATTCCTCACCTGTGTTCAGCGGTAGCTGAGCAAGGCGAAGGTATCTGGAAAGGGGTTCTGTTATGGGTCATTTTTGTGTGCTTTCTTCATGGAGCAGGTTTCGACACTGCGGCCGTGAGTGCCGATCCGGGATAGGGGGTTAAGGGAGCCGCAGATGGTGCAGTGGGGTTAGATGATGCGCCAGCGGGGTGGTGGAGAGGTGGGGCGGTATTTTACGCAGGAGCTCAATTTGCAGTGGCTGCAGATGCTGGTGGTTTTTGATGACTATCCGTATCGCGAGATGGACTACCAGCGAGATCCGGAGGCGCCACGACCCCCGGGGTAGGTTTGGGGTCCAGATGGTATATATCTAGTTTCTTTGATTGTTTTATGTCAGATGTTTTGAGGTTAGAGATATATGATGATACTAACCACTTGTGATTTGGTTTGATGCAGATGTGGGACCGCGGCCACCGCCGGGGCATAGGGAGCGTAGGGGGCACATAGCATTGCCGTCCTTGCCAGACCGGGGGGAGGTGCGATGACGGGATGCGGACGGGACTTTGGAGTCCTTGCGAGTTACCTTCGACCGGCTACTGGTTGGGGTATCTGACGAGGGGTGGCGGGAGCTTGATCGGGAGGTGGTCGAGGCCTGTCACGAGGCTCCATGGGATTGGCGGGCGATTCTGATTCGGGTGGCAGTATTGGCTGAGGAGAGGAGGGCTCAAGATCGATAGGGGGATGAGGAGTATCCAGAGGAGGAGTGAGGAGAGGATGAGTCCGCAGTAGAGGCGGCTGCGACGGAGAGTGATGATGGTTCAGATGGGGGATATGACTCTCATTAGGGAGTGTTGGGGACTCCCCTCGATGCGTATGGGAATTCGGGATTTTTTGTATATATGGCATGTATTTTATGACAGGGATGCTGTTGAGGCTCCTCGATGTATATTTTTTGTATATCTGAATGCTGGGACACTCATGACATTTATATGACGATGATATATATATATATATATATATATGCACATCGATGCATGTTTGTGGTGATTATTTTTGTATGCACGTGGATGCGCCTGTATTGTTTTGTGTTGTTTATTGCACATGGATGCAAATGATTTGTGATGATAGGCACATGGATGCCCTGCATTGTAGATGTAGTCTTTTTGGGTTTTTTATGTTTTTTGATGTGTTGATATGTGATGATTATGCATGATGGATGATTTACATGGTGTGATTGATATGCCAGTCGAGGATGTTGTTAGCCATTTGATCTGCAACACTATTTTGAGCTCTTGGGACATGAGTGAATGTTATGGATTCAAACTGTTGGCTTAGCTGTTTTGTGCGCAGGAAATTTTTAAAGAGGCAAGGATCACACACCTAGTAGCAGTTGTTGAGCTGGGAGACAAGCAGTTGGGAGTCAAGGAACACATGAAGGTGACGTATACCCATTTGAAGGGCAGCAGTCAGGAGACCGGTCATAGCATCATACTCATCCTGGTTATTAGTAGCAGCGCCTATGCACATTCCGTTAAGGTGAATCAACTCATGTGAAGGGGAATATAAGACCCAAGCTGCAGAGGCCAGGTTTGGAGACCAACGACTTGCTCCATCGACGAAGCCAATGTAATAAGGTGGAAGATGGTCCATCTGTGATCATGCAGGAAAATGACGAATGTAAGGTTGCGGGAAAGAATTTGAAAACAAAAAGAAATCAAACTGTACACTACGGACCAGCGGGTCCGCCGGATTGTTAAGGATAAAAGCGTTTAAGATACAACCCATTACGGGGGTTGCACAAGGGGTGGCCTTCTGATTCAGTTAGAATATATGCCCCATGTCCAAGGTAGGTATGCACTATGTAAGGGCCTTGCCACATGGATTTGAACTTCCCTTTACCTGTCTTTTCGTGGGTTTGGTCATAAACGAGGACTAGATCTCCTTCATAGAAAGCTCGTGGGTGGACATGTTTGTCGTAACCAGCTTTGGAGCGGTTCTTGGAAGCCTCAATTGTTTGGAGGGCTGCGCGACGGTCTTCATCAACTTGTTCTAATAACAACAGACGTTGTTCAAGTGGGGAGGTGTCGTGGAGAAGTTCAATAGCGATGTGTAGGGCAGGGATCTGACACTCGATGGGGAGGACAGATTCGACACCGTGAACTAAGTGAAAAGGGGTGAAACCGGTGGCGGTCTTAGTTGATGTACGGTAAGCCCATAATGCAGGGAAGAGCATGTGATGCCAATTGGACTTATGTCGGTTAACATTGTGTTGGAGGATTGTTTTCAAAATTTTGTTAATGGACTCAACTTGGCTGTTCCCTTGGGGGTAGTAAGCAGAGGCATACTGATGTTTGAACTTAAGGAGAGTTGACAACTCACGCCAAATGGCATCTTCAAAATGTGAACCATGGTCCAAGACAAGCTGTTTTGGGACCCTGAATAATGTAATGACATGGTTAAAGAAGAAACGAGCAGCGGTATCGGCTTTACAATTGAAGGTAGGCATGGCCTCAACCCATTTGGTGAAGTAGTCAATGACGACGATGATGTATTTATGGCCATTGGTGGATGAGGGTTTACACTCCATAAAGTCGATGGCCCATTTACAAAAGGGACCGATGGTAACGACCGGATGAAGCGGGGTAGGTGGTTTCCGTGCCTTCGGGGCAAAGAGTTGGCAATTATAGCAATGCTTGATTGCAGTGATGCAGTCAGTGAACAACGTGGGCCAGAAATATCCGACGCGGATTACCTTTTGGGATATGGCCATTCCAGAAAAATGTCCGTCGCAGGCGCCACTATGACAGTCGTTGAGGACTTGCTCAGACTCCTCTTGTGTGAGACAACGACGGAGGATAGTATCAGCACCGCGTCGGTAGAGGACATCGCCTAGAAGGAGGTACCGAGAGGCGTGGTGACGGATACGACGGTGTCCATCATGATCGATATCGGTGTGAAACTTCTGCATGCGAAGGTATATCAGAAAGTCACCATACCATGGGTTATCTGACGAGATGATGAACAAATGATTTTCTGGTAACTTGTCGGGGATTGGCGGGGACGACAAAAGGGATGGGAGGTCGGTTATGAGCTGGGCAAGCGCAAGGGCTTTAGTACTTTTCGGAGTTGTGAAAGTCAGGTCGTACTCTTGTAGGATAATTACCCATTTAGCAATGCGGCCTTGCAGAAGGAAACGGTTCAAGAGGTAGATCATGGGGTTGGAGTTGGCGACAACGGTAGTATGACTTAGGAGGATGTAGTGTCGCAATTTCTGTACGGAAAAGACGACAGCAAGGACCATCCTTTCCTCATATGGGTAACGTAGGGGTGGTCCAGACAAGGTTTGGCTGATGTAATAAATGACATGCTCCTGGCGAGCAACGTCTTCTTGAACAAGGACCCCTGACACGGCATGGTCGGATGTCAAGACATAAAGGATGAAGTCCCGAGAGAAATCCGGAGGGGAGATCAAAGGGGCTTGCGTGAGAGATTTTTTAAGGGCTTCGAATGCAGCTTGTGCCTAGTCATCCCAAACAAAGGGTATGTGAGTACGAAGTAGAGGTAAGAAACCATGAACTGTTGTGGCATAATCAGGAACGAAGTGGCAGAGGAAGTTAGATTTCCCCTGTAAGCTTTGTAGTTGCCGGAGCGTGCGTGGTGCGAGAAGGTCTAATATGGCTTGAACTTTGAGGGGGTCAACAACGATCCCTTTGTGGGAAACAATGAAACCTAACAACCGGCCTGCCGGAACGCAAAAGACACACTTGAGTGGGTTCAAGCGGATCTGATACTTGCGACAACGCAGAAAAACTTGCCGGAGGTCATTAAGGTGGTCGGATCGTTTCTTGGAACATGCTGTGAGATCGTCAAGATAGACTAATAGGATATGAACCAAGTCGTGAAAACAATAGGTCATGGCTCGCTGGAAGGTGGCCCCAGCATTCGAAAGGCATGACCCGATAGGCAAAGGTGCCCCATGGGGTGGTGAAGGAAGTCTTGTACTGATCTTCTTTGCGGATCTGAATCTGGTTATACCCAGAGAACTCGTCCATGAAGGATAGGAGTTCATGCCCCGCGCACGCATCGATGAGTTGGTCAATAAATGGCATCGGGAAGTTGTCTTTGGGACATACTTGGTTTAAATTGTAGAAGTCAGTACATACCCTGATGGTGCCTTGTTTTTTGTTAACAGGGACGGGGTTAGAAACCCAAGTGGTGAATGCGATGGGGTAAATGAAACCTGCTGCACGAAGTTTCTCAATCTCTGCTTTAACGGCGGGGAGCTTTGATGGCTGAATGGGGCATTTTTTTTGGCGAACGGGGGACACATCTGGCCATGTGTCAATGTGGTGCTCTATGATAGCGGGGTCAAGACCAGGCATTTCGGTGTAGGACCAGGAAAAGACATCGTAGAACTCCTAAAAAAGTTTTTTGTACTCTCCAATCTCGTACTCGGTGCAGGAGGCTCCCAAAGTAATGAGTTCAGGGGCACCGCCTGGGGAAGAGATATCGATGTGGATTGTGGGTGAGATATTGGCCATGTTACCTTCTTCGACGGCATCGGGAGCGGGAATTGGCTCTTTAAACCAGTCGACCTTGGTGGGGAGGAAATCTTTGGACTCAACCGAAAATTGGGTGGCTGTGGTGGGGGAGGACTCCTCCGGGAGGAAATAGGAACGATGGTGCATATCCTCCCAAGGGTAATCAGGTGCGGTAAGAGCCTTGAGAATTTCCTCATCATTGCAAAAACGTTTTGTAGTCAAATCGGTTGACGAGGGGATGCTAGCAGCAGAGATCATATAAATGGTATTGATCTCTCCTATTGGCGGAGATTCTGGGGGATGGATCTCTTCAATGGTGGGAGGAGACGTCTCAAGGTCCAAGTTATTCATCTCGTAGAGAGTGGCTCTATAATCTGGGAGATCAGGGCAGTGATGTGAGTAATGGCCCTAAATACCGCATATTGCACAAGGGTGATTGGTACGCAGTGATTTATCGCGAGGCTCAGGGGTAAGGTCGAGTTGGACAACCAGGATGTTGGGGTTGTCATCAAGCATTTGCATGTGCTCTTGTAATGCGGGTAATTGTGCACATTGATGGGTAGCATGGCCCAACTCATCACACAAAGAGAATTTGGGAGGAGCGCGAAATGGTGGAGGATTCTTAGTGGCTTTAGGTGCGGGTGGAGCGGTGTAAGGTTGTGGGCCTCTGCCCCCAGTATATTTGGAAAGAGGGGGTGGGTTGGTAGAGGAGGAAGGAGTGGTGACACTGGGAGGTGGCCGACTAGCAGTGGTGATACGTTGCACTAGCTGTAAGATGACATTGGGCATCAGAGGGGAAACGGGGGGTGTGATGTACCATACAGGTAGTCCTAAAGTTAATCCCGAAGGTTTAGTGTGGCCATCATCAGAGTGCTGACTACTCCCGATGGGGGAAATAAGAAGGGGATTGTATGGATAGGTGTGGTGCCGACATGACTGGGTACCAATGGTGGTTGGGGTAGCAAGGGCGGTTGATGGTTGGGTGTTTGTGTATTGTGGGAGAGGGTACGTAAGTTAGATATGTCGGTCATGGGTGACGGGGGTGGAATGGATTGGAATGTGGAAGTCATCGGCGTATCTGAGTAGACTCCGGGTCCAACTAAGGAAACCAACGAGGTAGATGCACCGCAGACAGGTTGTTCAACCATGGGAAGAACGTTTTTGGGTGCAGTGAGGGAATTGGGATCGTAATAGGTGAGTTGATCAATCTTGACCACTCGTCCTTCATGGGGGAACATCATGGTTCAAAAAACGGATGAGGAAACCGCCTGCATGGCGTACATGTAACTGCGGCCAAGTAAGAGGTTATAATCAAGTTGGGTGTTGATGAACTCTATGTCAATAAGCACCGTTTTACCAACCAATTGGATGGGGACATTAGCTAAGAGACCTTGGGGTTGAGCCGAACGACCGTCATAGGCTCGCAATGCGGTGGTGGACGACTGGAGAGTAGGGGATTCCAACTTCTGCCAAACGAATGTGGACATAACGCATGTTGAGGCACCCTCATCGATGATGCATCGATGGATTACAAGATTCCGAATGGATATAGAAACTTGGAATGCTAATGTGGAAGGCAGGCGTGGTTCAGATTGGTCCAAATCAAAGGCCATCATTCTTGAATCAGTCGGGTTGATAGCACCAATGGTTGATAACAGAGTCTTGCGCTGTGTAGGACAGTTTTTTAAGACCTCTAACACAGACATGGCTGTGGGGGACTGAGCTAAGTCGTCCACAATGTTGTAATTAGACGTAGCGCGAGCATTGGGGTTATTATTGATGCGGCAAAGTGGGAAGCAAGGGGATTTTGGGGCTCCATCTAATGGGGCCGGAGGTATGCGTAATGGATGATCGGTGGGACGAGCGTTGGTGGTTTTATCGGTGGGAGGGGCTTCAGGGGTGGAGCCATATTGGTTTTGGTGGGTTTGAAGGTTGACATCGACGAATGACATCATTAACAAGTGATGGGTGCCTGAGTCTAAAGTGGGGTGGGCAAGCGCAACATACGTGACTTGCTGTTGTGGTGGCACAGTTCCTTGAGGGGGAGCTAACAGTTGAGTGTTCACCACTCCTTGGGTTGGTAAAGGGTTCTGTAACACCAAGGGTTGAGTTTGAGGTGGTGGGGGGTTAGGTGGCGCCTGAGGTGCTGCGTGCCCTTGGCGGTGGGAATCATCGGTTCAGAGTTGTCTTGCCCACTCCAAATGTGGGCAAGCGTGTGTGTAATGGCCATAGACCCCGCAAATAGAACAAGGGTGGTTCGTTCGTAAGTTAGGGTTTTTAGCTTGCTTTGGTGGACTATCGGGGTTTTGGTTGGAAGGTGGTGCGTTATTATTGTTTGGGGGATTAGGTGGCTGGCTGCCTTGGTAAGGAGGGGGGTTGTTCCCGCGGTTACGTCCTTTTCCGTGGTATTGATAGCCTTGTTGGCGTTGGGTATTTTGGTTATGTTGCGGATTTTGTTGCGCGTACACTTGCCCTTGGGCGGCAGGTGGGTGTTGGGGTTGTGCAGGTGTAGGAGAAGGCTGTGATGGATAATAAGTGGGTGGGGGTGGAGGCGGTGCAGGTGCTGGACCTTGTGGGGGTTGTTGATACGTCTATGTGATGGGTGGTTGATTTGCCGCAGGTGCTGCCTGTGGTGGATAATAAGCAGCGGGGGGGGGGGGGGGGCTTGAGTGGATACAAGAGCGTGCGTGACTTGCGAGTGGTAATATGGTTGAGGTGCAACCGGGGGAACGTAAGTGGGGGATGCGTGGCCGAAGCATTGAGGTGGACATGAGGGTCCGTGGGAATGGCGGTTATGCGCCATGGGAGCATACGAATTGGTTGCTCCAGAGTGGGATGTAGCCCACGAAAGGTCGGGGCCATTACTAGTATGTGTCATGGAAAAGGGATGGTTATGCGATGCAACATGGCCAATGATGCCATCGGTGGCATGGGATTCCCCCAACGCATCGTTTCGGGAGGAATCGCAGCGGGGGGTGTCGGGTATAATGGTATATAAGTAACCAGACTGGGTGTAGATAAGGTCAAATTGCTGGGATTTTAAGATGGCTTCTTCCTCGGACTGGGGTCGCTCGGATTCCACATCCTTGGCAATGACGGGAAGGAGATATTTGAGAAACCAATCTAGGAATATACGGTCATCTAACTTGATTTTGCACAGGCTTCAGCGTCTATGCCACTCATGAATGTACTCAGTGATGTGGGTGGCCGTATTCTGTGTACAAGACAATAGGATCTCAAATCCCGCGTCATAGCAGACAGGTAACTAAAAGAACTGCAGGAAGATCGAGGTGAGGGAAGTAAAGGTGGCATGGGTCCCATGGGGCTGCTCGATGTACCACTTGGCTGCAGAGCTAGTGAGAGTTCGTTGTAACAGACGGAGTCAGACAGAGTCGTCCACTATGGAGTTGGAGGAACACCATAGATGGAAGGACATAATGTGATTTTGTGGGTCTTCACCGGCCTTGCCCTCAAACTTGGGGATGTCTGATGGGAGTTTGGTAGGCATGTGAGGACGCGTGGGATCGTGTTTGATGGGATCGTTGGTCAATTTGGCTAGGTCAGGAAGGTTGAGACTGGCCATGAATGGAAAAATAGCAAAAGGATGTGATGTAGTAGTGGGGGCGGCCATGGTTGGACCGCTACCCCCATGTGTGAGAGCTGGGTTCATGTTGGGGATGTTACCCCCAGACGGAGGAACGAAGGTGGTATGGGAGGGTCTTGCGCCACCAAGTGTAGTGTGAGTCACCAGTGGGGTTGGGTTGGGTATGCTAGCCACTGGAATTGACATAGTGACCGGAAAGGTGGGTGTGGGCCCCATCGAGGGCATACCCAAAGCAGGTGTGGTGGCTAGGGTTGTTGTGGACGTTCCATCGAGGGTCCCTACAAAGAAAGGGTTGGAAGTCATGCCAGCCATGGGGCTGGTTAGTGTAGTGTAAGTGGGGTGTTCAGACTCTGCCTCAGAATCAGATGTGAAATAAGGGGCATCAGAGTCGGGGGATGGAGCTCTATGTCGTCGACGAGTAGAGTCAAGTGACGAAGCTCTAGGTCTATGACGAGTGGTATCAAGTGATGAAGCTCTACATCTATGACAGGTGATGTCAAGTGAACTGTGCTACGGGGGCTCTCCCCGGAGGTGCCGAGAGTGTCTCGGGGACTCAATGGTGACAGATGGTGTCAATCTGGGGGTTGTGTCGAGTGAAAAAAAAGGCTCAAAAACTCTAATGCAGCCAAGTGTGCAAAAGGAGAGCGCAAACAATATGGCACTCAGGACAACAACCAACTCAAAATGCTCACTGTAACAGCTGTGCTACAATAAGCGGAGTATCAGAAAAATGGTCAGAATACCAACAAGCAAACGGTTTTCTAAAAAATAAAAATGGTGGACTCGCTAGACCAAAAGGAGGTAAGGGAGCATGCAAACACCTAGCTAGATAGTATTCTGATTCAACCAGACATATCCTCTGCAAGGTGATGAAATCCAAGTCAGACAATATGGATAGTAGAACCAAGTGGCTAAAGGTATCCCCCTGCCGGGAGGGACACCGGGTAAGACAATCCTAGAAGAAAGTCAACTAAGATACCCCGTTCATGACACATCTAGAAAGGTGAATCTGCAGCTCCGGTCCTATCACCGTGTAAGCCTAAAAGGAATCACCACACGCGGACCAATGAGTAGGTAGCCTTTGGTTACTGGGTGGATTGCGGTATTCCACTTAGGCCTCCGGAACCAGTTTGGCTACTTCAACCCTCCTAAGGGAGAGGCCCTCTGATAAACTGGTCATGACCATGTCAAAACATACTAGGGGATTTTGGTACCCTGAAGGACAACAACTATGTCTCAAGTGTAAGCGACCGAGGGGTGTTATTTGGATGCCTATCCCCCCTGTCCTACCTAACTACAATATTCTTATGTGTTCCCAAGTGGGGTTAGAATGTTGGTTGAGTTAAGTAATTTTTTAAGGCTCACTTGAATTAGGTGACAGAGTGTGTGCGTGTGAGGTGATGGACCCAACAAAAGTGCCACACGTGGGCAACTTTTTAACCAATAATCATGCAGAAATTTAACTTGTAATGCAAAATTTTCTTTTTCCAATGTAAATGCTTAAACTTAAAATTTTTGTAAATGGAACAGAAAGCAAACTGCAAAAAAGGCTGTAGGTAACTGTGGCTACAGACAGAACAAGTGGCTGTGCAAGTGCAGAAAATATTGCAGAAAAATTTTGGGTTAAAAAAGGGTAAAAATGAAGAAAACAGATCGCGGGTCTGTGACTGAAATGCGCGGCCTGGAGAGCGGCTGTAGGGGTGAACCCTGTGATCGGATCGCGGGTTTGTGGCCAAAATGCGCGGTCTGGAGAGCAGCAAAGGGGCAGAAAGCTGCGGTCGGATCGTGGGTCTGTGGCCAAAATGCACGGTCTGGGGCGCGACAAAAGGGTAGAAAGCTGTGGTCTGGGCCGCGGGAAAGAGGCAGAAAGCTGCAGTCTGGATCGCGGAAAAATGACCGAAAGTTGTGATCTGGGCCGCTGCTGCGAGGAATAGAACCGCGATCTGTGGCAGAAAACCCAACTGGCTGAAGCCACAACCGAACAGGGAAAACAGAAAAATACTTGCAGAAAATAAAAACTTTTAAATTTTTAACCAGAAATTCAAAGGCCAATAGTGGAGTCGCCAAAACTGTAGCTAGGGTTTTCACCCTAGCTTGTGCAAATGAGCACCTACTAAGGAGAAGGGCCTCCTCAGTAGCAGTTCAATAAAACAATAAAACTTGACAGTAAAACAAGGTAAAATCTAAGCTAATTGTGTGCATCAACAGAAAATAAAAAGACAATAATATAATGAGAATTTTTCTTTTGTATTAAAAATGAGAACAAAGTTACAGTTACCTCAAATGTTGAGGTTGGTGGAGCTCTTGTAGTAGTCCAGGAAGGATGCTTCCATGCTCCAATGGGTTCCTTCTCCTTCTCCAAGGTGTTTGGATAATGGGCCAAAAGGGGCACTCAAATGGGAAGCTAGCTCAAATGGTGAGCTAGGGTTTCAAGAGTGATTTTGGCAGAGTGAGGATAGGATAGATTGTGGATATGAAATGGGGAGCCTCCATCACCTATGTATAGGTTTTTTAGTGGTGGAGTGCTGACCCATGGTTTTTGGCACCATATGGTTTAGGTCAATTGTTTTAGGGTTTTTGCTTCCCTTTTCCCTCTTTTTTATATTTTTTATTCCCTTTTACTTGATTTTTGGGAATTTAGAGCATTTTTAAGGGTTTTTGCTATCTTTTGAGGAAATTTAATTATTTGGAGGGAGAAAAATGGGTTTTTTGGCATTTTGGTTGCCATTTAATGGTTTTTTGAGGTTTTAGAGGCAAATATAGTGGACAAAATAGATAAATGAGCCATGTAATGAGGGAGATGAGGTGGTGAGCACTTTTTGGGTGTTAGCACTTGACAGTGTTCAAAAGTCTTATATCTCTGGAAATGATGTTCAAAGTTTAGTGTGAACCTACAACATAAAAAGGCAGCTACAGTAGATAATACATAACTTGTGAGGCATGTGTGAAGCCTTCAGTGCAGATCTTGAGAAGTCTTGAGTAGATATGGAGCAATCTTGTAGAGAATTATGGGCATTGGTTGATGACAATAGCTTGTCCCTGGTACAAGATCGATGCACTCCGAAGTTGAAAAAGTTTGCAAGCATTCTCAGTCTAGTCTTGGCATGATTTGAACTTCTTCCTCACCATATACACAATCTGGTTTTGATATGTGTTGGAGGTTTCACACAGCATGACGATGATGACAGTCCTTTGAAGAATGGGAAGCCCTAGAGTCCAAGTTGAATAAACAGTCTGAGTTTTTATGATGATTATTGCTGCTAGATCCGAGCCTCTTCACAGTGTTTTCTTCAGGATTGAACAATCTGAATTAGAGGTTTTCTACAGACACACACACAACCCAAGTGTGAGTTTTGACATGCACATATAAAGGTAAGATCACTGCATACTATGATGAAGATATGACATATTGTGATGATGATGCTGCTGCACACTTATACACAATGCATATACTGTATGCTAATGTTGATGCATGCAACACTATGATGTACACTCTATCATGATGAAGTATGCTATGATGCAGTCCTACAAACTATGAAGTCTCCTACTGAATACACGGTCCAAAGATCTTCTGCAATACATTGAAAAGTGGTTGAGTGAATGTACAGTGCATACAGTGGTACATGTACTGTGGAATGAGTAAATTCACTGGTGAACCTAGGAGTGGTTGTTTAATGGTGAAACCCTTGTTTGCTTGATATCAACACTTACACGTGTGAAGGATTTGATGGGTTGAAACCTAGTTGATATTGTGATCATAAGAGTGTGATATCACTTATGATAGGTACTGAAGCTACTTCATTGATGACAGGTATAAATACCTCATTGAGATCCTCTTTGTTTCGAGAATAATTTAATATTATCTACTAAACAAGGACAACCACGTGAAGGTGGAATCTCTTATGGACCCCCCCCTTCACATCACACTCAATTCCCCATACCCAATGCATGTACTTGATTTTTTTTTTTAATGTGAAAACATGTGGATTTCATCATAAAGAAGCATTTACCATTCATTCATTAAAATATAACATTCATTAATCCACCCATTCATTCAGTAGGAAAAACATAATGCATGACACTATAGTATTAAAAATAAGTATACATAGTGTTTCTTTAGTCACTTTTTTCTAGGCTTTTTTTGGACAAAATCAACAAGAAACTCATCTTTTGCAACTTGTTGTTCAGTTCTTGTGGCATCTACAACTTGTCGTACTGTTGGCCTAGTAGAGTACTCGCGACGTGGATGCTACTGCAAGGGGTCAAGATTTGCTACAATAATGTAAAAATGTTACATTGATATATTTTGTTATTATAATGACAAGTATTTCATTAAAAAAAACATTACAAAGGTGGTTTTTACCTGATGTGGCCACATCATGTACTTCATATTCCTATATAGGCCCATCTTATAAAGTGTGACCCTCTTCATGCTCTGTAGTTGAAACATGAAAAAGTAAAATTAATATTCACCATTTGCAATGCAATATTTTAAATTGTATCATATGCATACATTCATTACCAGGATTCGAAGCATGATCTTCGATGGGTTGTTCTCCATCTTGTACATTAAGTGGAACATTGCTTTCCTGCTCAAAACAAACTCAATAATTTATGGCAAATATGTATAACGAATAGATTTCACAAGTAATCAATCTTAAATAAACTTCATTTATTTTATTTACCTGCGCGCAGATGGATCGCGAAAGACTGTGTTTTCCCATACAAGCTTTTTCAGCGTTCAACAACAGCTCCAAGGCCGTGCTGGAAGCCAAGCTTGTAGTCTTCCTCTGTGGTAACTTCCTTGAACCGATCAGCCTACATATTTGCATAACGTCATGAATTTACCTTTTATAGTGCAACAAAACGAAAATATTTTACAATTTTTTATTTGGATGTAATATTATTTTTTTGATACTTACAATTCGTGCCGCCAAATTCGAATAACCACCAGACCCAAGCTTGTGCTGTCCAATTTTTTCTTGTCTTGCCTTTGATGTGTTTGACAACTTATTAAAAGGTTGAAATACGTTAGATGTTTCAAATGTGATCTAAAAATTAATAATAATAAGGTTTATAATTTCATTGTTGAAAGTATTGCATACCTTCTTGTGCCCGATGGTAGCTTTCCTTCTTTTCTCAAAGCCCTCTCCTTTCCATCTTCCACTAGGGATTTCCACTCTATTCTTGGAATCAATGGAGGGCGCTCATACCTAGGGTTCCTTTCTAGATGAACCCTATATTGGTCCCTCACAATCCTCATATGTTGGCCAACGTTCTTTAGGACCTTCGCTCGATTAAATGTATCGCTACCGAACATGCCAACCAAATGATTAGTGAGATCATATTTTAAATTTTTACTTTGTTTATCTCACCTTGTACGAATGGTGGGCCCAAATATCTCCAATGAAAAATCATTTAGATGCTTTTAAAAACATCATTTCCTGCAAGACGATCATGTCATCATTAGTTTTTATGAGTATATTACAATCAAATTATAAAAAATAACTTAACAAATGTATAAATACCTGGGATCTTCTCTATCTTTATGGGAACGAGATCTTCGTCCACCAAAAATGTGGTGTGTAGTGTACTTGTGCTAGTGACAAGGGAAGATCCAGGAAATGTTGCTTGAACAATATCAATACTAGTCTCTGCATCGACCCATTCTTATGTACGATCTGACGTGCGTCGACCACTAGCGGGTGCACTCACATCTGGCCTCAGGGGTGTCGCAGAATGTGTTTCGGACTGTTCAGTCGAAAACAATGGCACATGAGATGCAAGTGGAGTCATATGCTCATGTGACTACTCTCTAAGAGCATCACTAGTACCAAAACTGCCATGACCATTAGTGTGTGGGCGCAAAAAATCCTGTAAATACAAACCATATTTTAGTTCACAATTATATACAAGTACAAATTATAAAATCCTAAATGAATTTATCTTCTAATTCAAGATCCCACAACTTACTTTCAAGGTCTTAGATCTCTTTACCAAAACATCAACCTTTTCTCTAATCTCATTTGTTTGCGGCTGAATGAATAGCAGACGAAGGATATCCTCATTAATTTTTTTTAAGGTATTCTCTATCATATTAATTGGATCTAGCGAAGATCCAATGTCAGCATCGCGCATGAGCTCATCCACATCAATATCTATTGATTGCTTTAATGCTAAATAAAACATCGAATTAGTAGTCTGCAACAAAAATATATAAAACATTACTGAAATGAAAGCAATATACCGAGGAAAAAAAATAATAAAAAAACATATTTCTCATGTTCGATTTCTAAAATTACAATTATGTATACCTGCTTCCTAGAAGTTGGTGTCATCTGATCCACAGCTGGGGACTTGCCCCGATCATCACCCTACAACAAAAATGTAGAAAACATTATCATAATGAAACCAATATATACAAGAAAAAGACATAACAAAAAGACATATTGCTCATATTATATTTGTACAATTACAATGAAGTATACCTGCTGCCTCGAGGATCGTGTACTCATCTGATTAATGGTCGGGGACTTGCCCCTATCACTTCCCTGCAACAAAAATTGTATAAAACATTATCGAAATGAAACTAGTATACTCATGAAAAAAACATTTTGCTCATTTAATTATATTTGTGCAATTACAATGAGGTATACCTACTGCCTTGAGGATGCTGTACTCCTCTGATAAACTATCGGGTAGATGCCCTGATCACTAGCCTGTGACGAAAATATAGAATTCATTATCGAAATGAAACCAATATACTCATGAAAAGAAATAATAAAAAAACATATTGCGCACATTATAGTAGTAAAATTACAATGAGGTATACCTACTGCCTCGAGGCTGGTGTACTCCTCTGATCAGCTGCCAGGGAGATGCCCCGATCACTACCCTGCGAAATAAATATAGAAAATTTTAATGAAATTATAACAATAGACTAATGAAAAATACATAAGATATTAGATTCATTAATTAAAGGTTGGGTAAATTGTTAGATGTACCACTCCCATAGTAACTGTGTTTGTATCTATTCGATTCAAATTGTAATTAATAAGCAACTCTTCCCCTGCAACTATTGATTTAATGGCACATACAAAAACATGGTTTCTTTCACGCTCAAATATGCAATTGGGTTGCTTAATTGTAGACCCTGGTTGTGTACTGTTTATAAACCCTGCAATATTCCTTGTAGCTTTTGGCCTTCCGTCAATGTACATCATCGCTCCTTTATTTTGATCCTTGTCTTTCAACTGTAAATAATTTGCAGACAATCCGTATCTGCGCATACTTCGTGTATATTGGACCAGTCGCATCCAATCTATGTAGTTGTAACATGGATGGCATAAAGGTCGGTTACGACAGATGTACTGAATTGATGAAGTATGTTGTAATGACGATGGTGCAATCCGATATATCCTCTC
This sequence comes from Larix kaempferi, assembly GCA_027924585.1. NCBI lineage: Eukaryota > Viridiplantae > Streptophyta > Pinopsida > Pinales > Pinaceae > Larix > Larix kaempferi. Next base: position 10,890,242 of record BSBM01000195.1, read on the forward strand.
GTTCACACAAAAAATTGTGTTTAGTTGAGGAAGATCCTTGGGTACCCATTGTTTCACTAGATGTTTTTACCTCAAGGGAACCTCGATATCTCTTATGGTCTCATCATCATAAGTACATGACCCCCCTTCAGTGAGAAAAATTTCCATGCGTTTATGGAATTTTCTTCTGATATTTGGAGATCTAGTTGATATAACTCTTGTATACCTACTAGATGTGTCACTTTCCTCTAGTCTTCCTAAACTCCCCTCACTTGATGAAGACAGATTTGACAAATACCTGTTTGGTTCTACCTGCACCATGGGAAATTATTTTCTCCAATAAATAAAGCACTTAAATCACTTAGGCTCGTTGACCTATGTAAGTTGGATTCCCCAACATTTCCATGCAAAAAATAAGAATCAACATCAAGCTACTATATGGTTACCCTCATTATACAACCATAATGATCAATTCAAGAATTATGAAAGATATCAGATATGGGTAGCACTATGGCACCATCACACATATAGTATTTCTTACCTTCATATTCCTTTCAATTTCGTAGCAAACAACTACCTATGCTTAATTAAGTTTTCTAGTGATGCACCTAAATAATATAACGTATGTGTGTCACTCTACAAGTCTCAATACCTAGAGTGTATAGTAACCATAATCATCACAAGCATGTCATGCACTTGTTCTTCAACATATATCAACCATATGTTATGCATAGTTTCAATAGATATGACCCAACTACCAAAATAATATGCTTACTTTTATTACGAACATGGATATGAAATATTCATATCATGAGAAACATGTGTGACCACTAGAATCACGCTTTGTGTGCATACAACTTCAAACAATCAAGTGCCTGAGACCATCCATGTTGTACATATATACAATTTCAAACAATATTGTGCATATAGCATTAAATCAATTCAATGGAGGTATAACCATCACTCCATACTAAGCAACCCAAACAACCATCGACACAATGATATAGATTGAAGGCATAAGATGAAATTAGGGCTCAAATTCCATTAAGGAAATATAATATTATTTTCAACCAATATATACTTTGAAATAGTGAGGCCTTAACATCAACATTTATATTCCTTGTTAAGAACATCAACTTGATGATTGGATTCCTCCATATCCATTAATGGTTGCATTGAGTTGTGTTGAGCCATGGTTCCTCCCCTCAAATGCCTCTATTATTTTAGTCCAACTTGTGTTCAATGAAGATGCGATTGCTTAAAAATATTAAGGAAACATTGAGATGGGAATAGAATATTTGGAACCAAATCTTTAGGCAAAGAAATTTCAAGCTTTTCATTAATGTATTGCATTTTTTTTTGCTAGCTTAGTTTTTAAAGTACTATACAAGTTGGTTAAACAAATATATCTCTAGGACACCAAGAATAGCTCAGTTTCTAGGAAACAATTTTGAGATTTTGGGTCTTTTTGATGGACATGTTTTAAACTGCATAATATTTTCTTTGTGTTAACTTGATATATGGAGTAGTTGTATCCAATTTTTAATACAAAATATAACTTTTTCTGCTAAAAATAAAAAATAAAGAGATTTTTGGTAGCCAATGTAGTTGTTCTCTTGCATAAATGTTTGGTTGTAGATTAATCTCTCCTTTCCTAGTTTTCTTTCTACTTATGGGAATGCACATTCTGACTTGTGAAATATTCTCATGCTATTTTGTTTGTTCTCACATATCATATGTCTTCTAGCATCTTATATGAAATCAAGAACTTCTAAAAAAATATGGAGTATTTTTGGTTGCCTAAAATCTATGATTATGCATATACTTTAGTTGGTGGGAAAATTCTTGTACATCTATAAATGTCTAATCACATTTCATCAAAACTTGGTTACTCACTAATTATGAGACATGGAAATGAACTTGGTGATTGGATTGTTTCACTCTAGGAGGATGTTGAGATGGTTTGGTTTGGGTACATTTATGATAACAATGGTGGACTATTATCCATCTTTTTATTGTGTTTCCATAACTTGTGTTTTTCTCCCTATTATAATTTAGTTAGCCACACCTTGCATTTTGTTGCATATCATGTCCCTCATCCACCACATCTTCATTTAGATTTCTACATTTGACATTGATTATTTTATATTATATTTGATAAAGAACATTATATAATAGGTTACTTTGCATACAATAGTTAGTCCATAATCAAAGTACTTTCCATTTCAATTATGGGAGGGATAATTGGGCCTTTATTAGGGTAATATTGTGTGGTTCAAGAGGGTAAAAAAGCACGTGTCAACATTTCCCATTTAAACCTAATCACCATTATTCCCCCCTATTAAAGATAATTGATCGGTACATTAGGGGATACTTGGGCATATTAGGGGAAAGTGGAGCTATTTGAACCAAATAATCCCTATTTGGCTCAATTAAATCAAGTTGTCTAGTTCAAAAGGGGGAAATTGTGGTAAATAAAACAATTGGTATCTTATATAATAAAATATTGTTTAAATTACAAATGATTTAATTCATTAGTTAATGAGTAAGACCCAATCTATTTAATTAAACACTTATATCCAACTTTTAACCAATTTAGGTAAAATTTCATGAACTATTTTTCTCCAAGGAAAACCAAATGAAAAAACCCAAGTGATGCTTCCCCACATTCCTGAATGGCATCCCTAGTAAACATATTGATGTATATTAGTGCACCTAACACAAGAGGAGTCAAACAAGTCACATGAACGTGAAACTGGACAAATTCCCAACAACATTGGAAACAAGTTGAGGTAATCCATTGGGACAATTTCATGAACTAATTGTGTTTGGTTTTATTACATTAAGCATGTCTAACAACAAAATAATAAATTAACTGATAGAGAACAAATTTATTCCATTCAAGGTCTAAATCAACCAAATTGACTATTTGCACCAATTAACACCATTTGAATAATTGAATAATTGATGTAATCATTCATCAACAGACGAATGAACAATAAAGGTTATGTGACCAAGGTTTGAATTTGGATAAGTTGAGGAATAATTTAAAAGAAATGGTCGATGCAAAATATTGAATCCTTGTTGGCTACTCGTGGGAATTTTACAAATCCATGCGGGAATTTGTGGAGCATGACTTAGTCTATGTGTACGAAGAAGTTGTTTAAACATCAACATTAGGGAGTCATATCAACGAGGGTATGATCAAATGCATTTTGAAACTTAGAATTGTGAATAAATAACTAGCCAAAACTTGATAAAATTATCCAATGTTTCATAAAATTTTGGCCAAGATCCCCTGGCCCTACATCTAAAGCATATTTTTCCAAAGATCACCAAGCCTTAACCCATTGAATTCATTTGAGGTCGTTATATCCTAGTCAATATCATTGTTATATGGAAATGTATGGATAATGCTAGGAGTTTGTATTAGAAGCTATGTTCATTAAAATTGACATTGAAAAATCCTATGATAGGGTGGAGAGGTCATTCATTCTTGCTATGTTGAAGGCCCTGGGATTTGGCCCTTTCGTCATTAAAGTGGTGGAAACTCTTTTTGTTGAATCCACACCTTTCATATCCTTTAACAAGCTATATCATAAGAAACTAACCTGATCAAATCAATACAACAATGATGCCCCTATCCCTTTCCCATTATGTGATGGCAACAAAAGTGTTATGTTACCTAGTTCAAAATAGAATGGCCCAAGGCTTTATGAAAGGAATCCCTACTCCTATCCCTAAGGCCGTCCATACTGTGAATGGGTGTTTGGATAATGAATCCATTTTTATCATACTAGAAGAAAACCAAATTGTTGATATTGTGGATTGTATGCAATTATTATGTAAAGATTCATGCCCTACGTTACAAATGGCCAAAACCTGATGCTTTTGGCTATGTCAGAAGGAGGATCCTTAATAGATTTCATATTAAAGGATGTGCCTAGATTTAGCTTCACCAAGTTTTCCGAATTCCTTGGGATTCCTTTTTCATTCCATGCCTCTTCCAAGGAGTTATGGGAAGCGATCTAGAAAAGGGTTGTCAAGAACATTAGCATGATGAGTTTTAAGTCAATGTCCCTTGCTAATAAGTTTAATATTTTCACTAAGGTGTTGTGTTCCATGCAGGTTTATTATTCCTCTTGTTGGGTTCCTTCAGCACAATGTTACCACCAGCATGAAAAGGTTATCATAAATTGGTTATAAGCTAATTGATTGGGAGTCAACCTAGATTCAATTGGTAGGGGAATTATTTCGACATGATGAACAAATTGATGTTAGTTTACATTGGAAATTGTAATAGTTGATAGTAGCTCATGGTATCTATTAATACCAAACTCTACAACATATTGGATTACATTTCATAAAATTGGCATCCAACCAAACTCTATAGCATATTAGGTCAAACCCATTAGCATATTGTGAATGATCTATTGGTCCCTCTCGCAACAAGCAATATTGGTTCAATAAAATGGTAAAGAAAATTGTGGCATCCAACCAAACTCTATAGCACATTAGGTCAAACCCATTAGCATATTGTGAATGATCTATTGGTCCCTCTCGCAACAAGCAATATTGGTTCAATAAAATGGTAAAGAAAATTGGGTACTGACTGATTTGGGAGGCATTGTAGCCTCTATGGCTTCTCAAATTCCTCGACGACCTCCTTGACTTCCTTGACCTCCTCCTCAACCTCCTTGATCGCCTTGACCTCCTCTTTGACCTCCTCAACCTCCTCAAACTCCTCTGCGGCCTCCTCAACCTCCTCTGCGACCTCCTCAACCTCCTTTGTGACCTCCGTGGTAACCTCTGTGACCTCCTCCACCTCTTCTGCGAGCTCTGTGACCTCCAGTGACCTCTGCAAGCTCCTCGACCTCCTCTATGACCTCCTCGACCTCCATGGTCATCTCTACGACCTCCTCCACCTCTTCTGCAAACTCTGTGACCTCCGGTGACCTTTGTGAGATTTGGCAGGAGGGAAGGAAGGTGAAAATGTGCTCTGATAGGGGAGAGTGATCACTCAAAATGGTTCACGCGGGAGCTGGGATCATAGTTCGCGAACTATCAAACCATACCGAGGGTGCTTTGATTTGGCTCATTGTTATTAAATTGGATGTCCCCAACTAGATGCTAGGCACTTTATTGTTTGTATTGGTTGATATCACTTATCTATTAGTGTGCAAGGGTTATAGGTTATACAACTTATTAAGGGTCACAATGGTTAATAATTGTGGGTTGGGATTATTTGGATTATGTGTTATAGGGATTAGGTGTTAAATGGGATATAAATTACATGGTTAATAGATTACAGTGTTTACTATTTAAGGTGTTATAAATGTTATGGATTAGGTGATATACCCTTAACCATAATACTTAACCCTAATACCCCTAAAAGTTATACTTAACCATAATAAATGTTATGTCTAAAACTTAACAGTAGGTTAGGAGAAAGTTACAAATTGTTAAAAAAATACTTTTATGATAGGTTGCATAGGTTATAACTACTACAATTGTGCATCTATAAGACTCATGTGTGTACTAGAATGGAAGAATTGAGCTAGTGGTGCACAAATCTAGTGAAACTATTGTACGGGTTAGATGTGCGGACTTTGAAAGAGAAAGCCTACATAAAAGGCACCGATCTTGAAGGAGAACACACATGTATTATGTAGAAAAAAGGCTAACAAACATGACAAATGTCAAATTTAAAAAAAAAAAGGGAAAATATAAATAAGTTAACACTTTCTACCAAATAACAAAAGACTGAATATGATATGCACTAAGCCTACAAATAATCAAAAGCGATAAACCAAATAGAAACACAAATAGGAGTAAGAATTTGGATCAAACTCTTTAGTGCAGTTGCAATATGTTGTTAGAGTTTTTATTTATAGAGGTTCCAAAATTCTTTATCAGCTAGTTATGAAGACTAATACTAGACAAGCATGTTAGAGAAAGCGACATAAACCTATCAATTTCACCTAAACATAACCAAATAAATTGAACATAAATTGGATACATATTTCACCATTTGAGAAACATAATTATGGGATGCAATAATTTATTGAAATATAACCAATGGAACGAAAATTAAACTTGCAATTAATCATAGGGGAAGATCATATTATAGCTAGTGGACTCCAATCCCTTTGTGGGAGGATCCTTTTGCCTCCCCAACTATTTAATTTCTCTTTGGACTCCAATCCCTTTGTGGGAGGGGTATTATGGTTAAGTTTTAGGCGTAACATTTATTTAGACGTAACTTAACCATAATAGCCCTAAAAGGTAATATAACTTCTAAAATCCATAATACTTAACCCTTTAAAATGATAAACCCTTAGTACATATTATTCCTAACCTCTATCACTCCTATATTTCCTATTACCTCACATGTAACATATTACCCCTATCCCTCAACACATATTACTGGTAGTTCACAACACTCATAATTTAACTATATTAATCATTATAAGCCATAAAACATATAATCCATAACCCCTAAATCATATAACATTTAATCCATAAATATTTGTTATCCATAACCCATACTACCTAATTTTTATCACTCATATCAATTAACTTCCAACCCGTAACCCTTAGAACCCATATCACATTTCAAACCTATCACTTAGATTGGTAATTGTTAACACATTAACCATGTCAAAACTAAGATATTTAACCAATACCTCTAAACCTTAACGCATCTCATTAATCCCTAAGCCTTAAACCTTAATCACTATAACCCCTATATATAAACAATTGTAGCCCTCAATTCTTATCCTTATCATCATTCCCTAACTATAACATCTTATCTCTATAACACATAGAATATAACCTCTCTCACATATAATGCCTAACACTTAAAAATCAACTATCCCATAAACCTTAAAATATGCTAGTGAATAACCATTATAAACCTTAGCTAGTCACCCTTATAACCATCAACATTTATTTATCACAATCATTATAATCCTAATCCTAAAACCCTAAGGCCTATAATGTCTAACTTGTACCGTCTCTGTCTAACATGTGCCATCACTAATACATAACAAATTTAACCCCTAAAAACTATAGTTAGTAAACCGTAGTTCCCTAACCCCTACCATGATCATCCCCTATTCCACAAATATGCAACCCTAAAAATTTGAAAAACTATAAATCCTAACCATTATAATCCCTAAATCCTAGTAACATTATCTTTAATAAATATTTCAACATACATTAGTGTATCTCATCCATAAGAATTTGAAGTAAAACACATTAACATGAAAGTAGTGAAATGATTGAGCCAACCTTTAAACTAATCCACACTCGAAACATTTAAAATATAATGTTAAATTTCCATTTATTATTACAAAAGAATGGGCATATGACAAATATGTTGACTTGAAAATTAAGTGAATAGAAAATGGACTGTGATAAAATGTATAGAAATTCAATTTTCATGGTAAAGCTTAATGAGGGAAGTTTTGCTTTGATTTAATGTTTAGAAATTCAATTTTTAAGGTAAAGCTTAATGAGGGAAGTTTTGCTTTGATTTAATGTTTTTTTTAATTATGATGATTTAGTTTTTTCTAATAGATTAAAAATTTTAAAATTTTTAAGGACAAAAATTTATGATTAAAATTCACATCAAGTAAATAAAATTATAATTTATATCAAAATTCCTATCAAATTTATAAAAAATTATTAAATTTATCCACTTTTTAACTTACTCTAGTACTTAAATTATCTATTTCAAATAAACTCAAATAAACTTAAAACACTAAACTTGTGGCAAATTTAATCACAATAAAAAAATGTCAAAATAATATAAATAAAGCAAGATAAAAACAACATTGGCACATATTGGATGCAATAATGCCAAATGACTAAGGATAACATCATGTTGAAGGCGAATTAACTTAGCACCAATTTTGGAAGTAAAACAATATTTAAGAATATATGGTTTAACTATGTTGCATTAAACAATTTGTGAGGTTTATGGTTTCCATTAAATGCATTATTGATTGTTTCCTAATTTTTTAAGAAAACTTAAGCATTATCCCTATGACCTTTGATCGGGGAGGCATTATCTAATTAGAGTCCATTGGTTACCAACTTAAAAATATAACAAATACTAACCACTTCTTTGCAATAGCCTATTTGATAGCTTCTTCGATTTTTTGAAACTTGAAATTATTTTATAAGTTTGTTGTTTGTGTGTGTCATGTTTGATTCTGGAAACCCTCCCAAACCATCAATGCATGTGTCTAGTCTAACCATGCCAAATTTCAGTCCATACAAGCACAACTTGAAAAAAAAAATGTTGGCCCCATTCAGTACATTAATTATTCTATAGGTTTGTTGTTTGATCGGTGAATTGTTTGTGCAATGCATGTTTGAGTTTGGAAACCCTCCCATATTTTCAGTGCCGCTGTGTCTAGTCTAACCATGCCAAATTTTAGTCCATACAAGCACAACTTGAAAAAATTTCAACGTTGGCCCCATTTAGTACATTAATTATTCTATAGGTTTGTTGCTTGTTTGGTGAATTGTGTGTGCTATTCATGTTTGAGTCTGGAAACCCTCCCATATCATCAATGCATGTGTCTAGTCTAACCATGGCAAATTTCAGTCCACATAAGTACAACTTGAAAAAATTCAATGTTGGCCCCATTCAGTACATTAGTTATTCTATAGGTTAGTTGTTTGTTAGGAGAATTGTTTGTGAGTCATGTTTAAGTATGGAAACCCTCCCAAACCATCAATACATGCGTCTAGTCTAACCAATCCAAGTTTCAATCCATACAAGCACAACTTGAAAAAAATTCGACATTGGCCCCATTTAGTACATTGATTATTCTATAGGTTTGTTGTTTGATTGGAAAATTGTTTGCGCGAGTTATGTTTGATTCTGAAAACCCTCCATACCTTCAATGCATGTCTCTAGTCTAACCATGCTAGATTTCAGCCCATACAAGCAAAAATTGAAAAACTTTCAGCGTTCACCCCATGTAGTACATCAATTATTCTATAGTTTTTTTTTTTAAAATGTCGAATTGTTTGTGTCAGTCATGTTTGAGTCTGGAAACCCTCCCACATTGCCAATGCATGCGTCTAGTCTAACCATGCCAAATTTTAGTCCATACAAGCACAAATTGAAAAACTTTCAACGTTGGCCCCATTGATAACATGACAGTTATAATATGCGGGGTCAAGTACATGAGCATACACTCCTTTTGGGTTATGAAATATCATATAAAAATGAAGGTGAAATAATTATCATGATAAGTGTATATTTCCTAACCAAGCTTCTCTTTGTTTCGAGAATAATTTAATATTCTCTACTAAACAGGGCCAACCACGTGAAGGTGGAAGCTCATATGACCTCCCACCCCTCACGTCACTCTCAATTCCCCATAACCCAACAAAATCTATGTACAAAAAAATAATTTATTGTGTTTTTTGTCATACTTAAGAAGCAATGTCTCTTATAACATATGCCAACACACAAGAAAACAACAAAAAAACTTAAAAACAATTAATTTATACATACCAATACAAGTCAATAATTCTATCGCAATATTAATTCAAAATATATAGAGTAGATATATTAAGGCATACCTCATACACTTCAATGGACTTCATCATCTTCTTCATCATTTGTATCATCCGATCTAGATTCAACATTGTAAGGATTGGCCATATCATCATCGCCATTGATGTCAGTTTCAATCATTATGTCATCGTCGATATCATCTTCATGGACATTGTGTGCTACGTCATCTGTGTCAACTAATTCTTCGACATCTTCCTCTGGAACATGATCATATAACTCATGTTGATCATCCTCAACATCATCTTCTTCTTGAATACCCTCTTCATTATCTTCCTCTACATTATAATTTACTGGCCTTCCCCTTGGATCGTGTATCACAACAAATGACCAACCCCCGCTACTTGGAACCTCAGAGTAAAATACCTTTTCACATTGGCTTGGAAGAACATAGGGCTCCATTCCTGGCTCAAACAACCTTGTATTAACAATTGTAAATCTATTATCATGCTCTCAATAATAGTTCTATCGGGATCACGTTGATTCAATCGTAACCTGTACCATTTGACAACGAACAAAACTAATTTGAAGGAGTTAAAGTCACATTGAATAATATCTTCCAAAGACCCATAATATCGATTTTATGAGAGTTTTGGATGTCTGTCACTTCTAGAGGAAATATTGGTCACCTCAAAGACTGCAGTTATCCCACAATCAAATGTTTTCTTCATTTCATCCAAATTTTTTATGTGAAATTTACGACCATTGCATCACATAGCCTTATGGTGTTTTACCTGCAACAAGCCATACACATAAATATTACATCTTGAATTGATCATGATTAAGTGCATGTTTATTCTTTGCAGGGAAAAAATCAACGTGTACATCAATATATTTGAAAAAAAATAAAATAGTATGGCTAATTAATATGCTTGCCTGTTTATCTTTTAAATCATATGCTAAATCGATTTCCCTTTGTGTAAGATTGGTATCTCCATTGCGATGAGCTACTTTAACCAATGAAACCACACCTTCCCATGATATTCCATGACCAGATTGTTCACATCGTTCAATCCATACCTTCATCGAATAAAGATTATTTGCGATGTATAAATAAAGTGCATTGCACTCTCGACCAACTGCTTGATGAAAATAAAATTACAACTCAGTACAAGTGTATATTCACTTAACACGGTATACACTTTTAATTGATGCATATTGAATATTAAAAATGAAATAAGTATGATATATACTTAAAAATCAGTAGTCAAATGTACTATAATTAATCTCCACTAGCTAATAATTACCTTTCACCTTCCTCGATCTACCTTTCCCCTTCAGGTACTCCCCTTCGAAATTGTTTTTGGAGTCTGGATCACATATGCGACTTAAATTGAGCTTTGACGCTAATTTAGGAAGATATTCACTAATATACATCATGTTCTGGTATACCATATATCCATCCACCATAGAACCCTCAGGACGTGCTCATTGTCTAACCAAACCCTTCAAAAATTTCAAGTGCCTCTCAACCATCCACATAGGCCTTGAGTGTACAGGTCCACACAATTCAATCTCCTCAAATTGGTGTATGAGGTAGTGTTCTTGTGCATTGAAAAATGTTGACGGCATATTGTTGGATTATCATATGCTGACCCAGAGGGTTTTCAATAAAGACCCAGGTTCTTCGCGGTTTCCCCTTGACCAACAAAACCCCTTCGCACTGGCCCTTTCGGCAACAACCTGCGAGTAGGTTAAGGTTTCACCCGAGGTGTATCTATGGGGTACTGCGGAATCAGGTTTCCATAGTAGGTGATGAGTTGTTTAGTCTAACGTACTGCGCATCATGACACGGGACGTGTGTTGCAGGGAAGACTGCGCGGCTATAGATGACACTGCGGTTCGCACCTCTGAATTCTACCTCCACGGAATTTCTTTGTGATTGCGGCCGATGCAGTTCACACTAAGACTTGAAATAATTGCAGTTAACTAGAGTACTAAAGTTATTAACACTCAATCATTCATTCATTCACTTAGAGTGTTCGTTGCTCAAGCATATGCCGCGGAGACAGTCCAACTACCATGCATTCTTCCTACTATGTAATGCGAAAGTGCCTAAAAAATATCTAACACTTAGCCGAATAACTGATTCATTGCTGCTTCATAAGTAGAGGCCAAACATTCACCATTCATCTATTCATGCAGAACTTAAACATATTATTTGCATATTCTCCTGATGGCAAATACATATAAAAATCCTATCATAACGGTATGCAAGGGAAAATTCAAACATTCATTCATAGGAAGCAGATAAATGCACAATACACAACAAATCACACTGCACAGTATTTAACGTGGCTCACTCCCCCGGGTGGGAAGCTATGTCCACAAGAACTGTTGTTATATATATCTTTTGGGAAGGGCACAACAGTTCTTAGTCTGCATGTTCAGCTGCAGACTCTCTTCTCTCTCAGATAGGTCTCTGTGCACTCAGCTGCAGAGCCTTTACAATATCTTTACTTAGAAAAGATTTTACAATGCTCAATACTAAACTTCTAACCCTTTCCCATACAAAAATACCTCCTTTTATAGATCATGCCCGTAGGTCATGTCTTTACAATGCTAAAGGACGAAACCCTTAGGGTTTCCAAAAACTGCTACGGTTTCTCTAAACCGAATTGCCGGCCTCTGGTAGCGAGTGCTCCATCGTGGCAGTCCTTTACGACTTCATCTTGTCGCTATCGGCCTTTTTGTTGTGCGCACACCAACAGGTCACTTTCCTCGAGCCGCTCTTCCTCTAATGGCCTCATACAGTTGGCTCAGCTCCCTGTCGCTTTCATCAAACCATTCTTCCTCTAACGACCTCGTACACCTGGCCGCCTTCCTGATTTGCTCATGGCCGCCGCTCGGCCTCCCTGGAGAATATTTGCCAAAACTAGACAGCCGGCGGTCTAACCAGTACCCGTGCCCGTCCTCCTTCCAGCACTCTGCTTTGTCGGCTCCACATGGACTGGTCACTTCGCAGCACTGCTTCCTCGCAGCACTGATCTTCACAGCACCCTTCGAAGTACTACCAAAATTTGGTTGCTGCGCGCAACTTTGTAGCATCCCCAACACTTGCAAAAAATTGTATTTTTGTTGAGCTGCGCTCAGCTCCGCAACTAAAAATTCTTCTGTTATCAAAATTTGCCCCAACTTGGGCCAGGCCCAACATGCCCCTAACACTTACATGTGGCTCGTCCCCGAGCCACCTTTAGCTTCGGCCTTTTTGATCTGCTCCGCGACCTGCGGAGATAGCTTTGCCGCGAATTCATTGAATGTGCCAACTAATTGCTCCATTGTTTCCTTTGTACCGTGCTCGACTTGCCTGACTGTGTCGAGCATCTCCACAGTTATTTCTTGTCCAATCTGTCCTTCCACATTCTCCCGGTTCTCGCGCAAGTCCTTGAGTTTGTCTTCAATCTACTGCGATATTGCAATGGCATCCTGCAGTAGTGGTTGGGACTGATTGTCCATGGCAGTCTCTTTCTCCCTTAATGCTTGTACCTCCTTTTTCAAGTTGGTTATTTCCCTGTATTTTGGAAGCCTGTCTCTGGTTGGAAGGGCCTTAACTTCCATATCTAGATTCTCTAGTGCGACTTGCTTTTCTTTGACTGCAGTCTTTACTTGTAGTAGCCCTGGATCCTCCTCGAGGGCAGTGAATGCCTTCGAAGCTACAGTCAATAAATCTTGGCAGTTAGCCACATCCATTGCAATATTTCGCGCTGCGGCATTTACTGCTTGATCCCTTAACTGCTGCTCAGTTAATGGTATCTCCGTATTGATTTTTTCCTTTAGGGCAGTAATATCAGCCTCATGAAGAATCTCCTTGTCCAGTATTTCTGTCTTCAGAGATTTCACTATATCTCCCATTCTGAGAACGGTGTCTGCAGGATCGCTCTGGGGTTTGAAATCTTCAATGTCATCTGCGACAGAAATAATAGTGGCCTCCAATTGCAGCCAACGGTCCTGTTCATCGTGCAGTTGCATATCTGTGCGCAAGCTAGACTCCTCGAGCTGCCTATTTGCGGCTTGCAGCTCAGCTTGGGACTTCATCGAATCAATGGTCCTTTCATGCATTTTGTCTACAACCTGCAGGTGCAAAAAGTGCAAGCCAGGTAACGAAATCTTGGCCAGGTCGAGCTCTACCCGCTTGACACCCTTTGTATCCAGAACCACTTGTTCTGACATCGACATCGTTATGCTCATTGGATCTAGATGAACGAGCCGAGTCTTCGCTGGAAGCGTCATGGCTAGTTGCGGTGGTGTCTGCTGCGAGGTTTCTCTCGACCTCCCTTTTGATTTTGTGTCGCGCGGCAAAGGTATCCTTTTCTGGACATCGTCCATCTTTTGCATGAGCCCTTGCAGTGCAAGCCAATTCTTTTGTAGGTCATCCTGTAATGCCTTGTCCTTTTTCTCTTTGTCTGTCATCAGCTCTTCCATTTGTTTTGTGACTTTTTTGGCAATTATGTCGAAATCTTCCTCATTAAGCACTGTTTCTGACTGACCCTTGGTTGCTTTCATCTTCTTCCGCGCCTTTGGCTTTGGCGGGATTTCAAGTTCTTTCCTTTTTCCTTTTTCCTCAATGATTGGGCATGGCCACGGAATTGGTTCATCTTCTTCTGAATCGGTCAGAACATCCATGACCTCGACACGGAACTCTGCCAGCTAGTCCCTCATGAGGATGTCGATGTCTTCCTTGTACATATGGTAATTACCTGCATACCATTCTGACTTCTTCATCTTTGCTTTGGGTGAAATAAAAATACAACGCATGTCCACATGAAAATCGATAATTCGAATGTATTTTGACATTACCTGCTTTGTAATGCGCGATGTACGGGTGATCGCCTCGCGCATATGGGTGTAATACTGGTAGAAGACTTCAGCTGTCGCGTGTTGTTGCTCTGCATTTAAATTTTCCCAAAGTTTGGCATATCGAACTCCTCTGGGATCATTGATGTCTGCAATTACGCCAACATAGTCCCTCGACTCCTTCCATCCGACAAAGGTGATTAGGATAATCAACCATGTGAAATGGAATTGACCTCCATTCTCCTGGGTGTCGTTGAGTTCGTCTAGGAACTCATTGAGAAGGTACTGACACCAATTGAACTTGGTTCCTTCAGCCACTGCGACACTGAGTAGTACTGCGCCCGCAGGCACCTCCGGAGGCCTGCCTGTTCTTAGGATTTTTTCGGCCGACAACTGTGTAACAAACTTTGTTGCTCTATCTTCGATTTCTTCTGTCGGAAAACCTCTTTTTCCTTTCACCAATGCATGGATTTTCTTCATCTTCGCGAAAGCTTCTTTTTCCTTACTCTTCCCTTGGAAGAATTGCTTGGGGTCCTTGCCGCATTTACTTAGTCCTGTGATACAGTGGATTAAGTCGATGGTCAAATCAACGTTTCTGTCTAGCCACAGGTATCCTTGATGGATTCGCGCCATCAAAGTGCGAACCACCACATTGACTTTTGCTGAACGATCAAAATGGGGTAATCTCAGCAGGTTCAATAATCCTGACTGGACTACTGGTGTTAGCCAGCTTTCGGTGACCAAGTTAAGTATGCCTTTAGCATCTTTCTTCCAGCACATGTACTGGTTAGGCTGGAAGTGTGGGAACTTGGGATCATGGGGTTCTTCCTTCTGCACTCCCAGGAGGTCATAGTCTTCCCACTTACACTCTAGGATCTTTCCTAGCAAGTTTTGGGCAACGTCTATGTGCTTCGATATTGGCGACAAGGGGATTTCATAGCGGGCATTCTTGACCAGTTTATAGATTGGGGCCTCTAGCGCCTGTGGTGATATGTACTCTGGTGTAAGCTTTAAAGGTATCTCCTTCTGAAATACCGGTGACTGTGGCACTGCCGAAATTGGCCTGGGGTTCTTTATTTGTGGCCCGACTGTATCTTTCCCCCTATCCTGCATTTATGGGTTGTGTCTAGGTGACCTTCGAGATGCCTGACCTGGTTCCAATGTCACCTTCCTGGCAGGGGTTTTTATTAACCCTTCAATCCCTCCGTGCTGAAAGACTCTGACCGCTTCTTGGATTGTAAGCTCTTCTTCTCTGTACGACCACTCAGACATTCAGTGGCGAGAGTAGGCAATTGTTTCAGATATGTTACTAACGATTGCTAACACAAGAGTGAGCGCATGAGAATTCTAAGTGTTTGGTAATGCCCGCGAGTCCTTATGCGGCATTACTTATAGGCACAGGTGAGTCCTCCCACGCCTTCCAATGGCTATATGAGCATTAAATGTGGTGTCCGTTGGCCAAATTGAGCAGATCCTTCAATCCCTTTCTTTGTCAGCGTGTTCAGAACGACTATCTTTGCATTAAATGCTCAAGCGTTTGATGGCAATGGTCATATAACGACTATTTTTCTCACGGCCAATGTAATAGATATTTTTGTGAGAGCTACGCCGAGCTGCGCGGCAAGCCATCTCTGATCCTGCGTAGTTACTTCGCAGTGTCGATGTTTCAACTGCGCGGCTCCGTTTTTCTTTTCTTTCTTCTTCTTTTTTTTTTTTTTGTGCAGCTTCAGCAGTGCTGCGCGGGACATACATTGTCCTACTTATCATACATGTACAGACTCCTTTTCATTTCCAATGTCCAATTTCAACTGTACTTGACACTTAGAAATTTCTTCCTCTGTTTATCATTCATGATTCTGCGAAGCAGGACTATCGTGGTACAACTTTAGTCTGCTTCCATTTATCAAACTTGGTAAAGTATCGCCAGCTAAGGTGGCTAACTGGACTGCACCAGTGTTAGTAACATGTATCACAGTATATGGACCAAGCCAATGCATCTTAAATTTACTAGGGAACTTCATAAATTTTCTATCATACAAGAGGACTAGGTCACCTACCTGAAAGGACTTGTTCTTTATATGGCGATCATGCCATGCTTTCTCGTGGTCTTTTTGCACTTGTTGGTGAAATCCTGCGATGAAGCAATCTTCCTCCAATCCAACCAAGTGTAGCAATCTTTCTTCTAGCGCTGTGCGATCTTCCATCCCTGTAAATGCAACGATTCTCAAACTGGGGACAATATACTCAATTGGCATTATAGCCTCCTATCCATAAGCCAACCGAAAAGGTGTGTGTCTTGTCAATTTATTGCAAGTGGTCCTGTATGCCCATAACACAGATGAGATGCGCAGATCCCAGTCATCTCTATTCACATTGCAGATCTCAGTGAGCGCATTCTCGAGTATTTTATTGAAAGCCTCAACAGTGCCATTCGCCTGTGGATGATATGGGGTACTGCGCTGATGATGGATGTAGAATTCCTTTGTGAGAGCTTCGATAGTTCTATTCAAAAAGTGAGTGCCTTGATCGCTCATCAAAATCTTTGGGCATCCAAATTGTGAAAGTATATCTTCAAAAATGAACTGCGTAGCAGTACCGGCGCTGCAGTCCTTTATTGGTTTTGCTTCCGCCCATCTGGTGAGGTAATCAGTAGCAGTAATGATGTACCTCGCACCAGTTCTTTTCCCTGGCGGGTTTATGGGACCCACAAAATCAATGGCCCACTTTTCAAATGCCTATAAGGTCATCTGTGGATTCAGCGGCATTTCATCTCTACGCGAAGGTTTTCCTGTCCTCTGACAGACATCGCAGTTCCGATAGTATTCGCGTACCCATAGCCCTGCGCGTAGTATCTTCTGCGCGGTATCCCTTTCTGCATAGTGGCCTCCTGCAAACCCTGAATGCGCATCTGCTAAGATGAATGGTTTCTCATGGTTTAGTACGCATCTACGCAGGACTTCATCCGGTCCGAGTTTGTATAGCTAACCTACAATAATAGTGAAGTCTGCGGCGTGCACTACCAGTTGCTTCTTTTGCTGGATGGAAAAGTCCTGAGGTGCTAATCCTGTTGTTAAGAAATCAATAATATCGTGATAATAATCATCAACAACCTGTATAGCAAATAACTGCGCATCAGGAAGACTGTCTTCAATGTTTGTCGGCTCTTCTCCTAACTCAATCCTAGAGAGGTGATCAGGTCCCAAGTTCAGCCTGCCTGGCTTAACAACAATCTCAAAATCATATTCCTGGAATAGAAACAACCATCTGCATATGCGCCCCCCTAAGACTGGCTTATTGACCAAGTATTTCAAAGCAGAATGGTCAGTAAACATGAGGAAGTGCGCACCAAGCAAGTAGTGTCTGAATTTCTGCAGCGCATATACCATCGCAAGACCTTCCCTCTCAGTAGTAGTGTAATGTTTTTCCGCTGTTGAGAGCTTCCTGCTTGAAAATGCAATGGGATGGTCAATACCTCCTTCTCCTGGATGGGCCAATATGACTCCCAGGGCAATGCATGATGCATCAACATGTACATGGAATGGCTTCACCCAGTATGGGAAGACTAGGATCGGCGCAGTAACCATCTTCTCTTTTAGTGTATCAAAACCCTGCTCGCACTCTGCGTTCCAAATGAACAACGCGTCTTTCTTTAGCAACTTCTCCATTGCTGCGGTTATTTGCGCGTAACTCTTTATGAATTTCCTGTAATATTCGGTATGGCCTAAGGTAGAGTGCAACATCTTGACTGAATTTGGTGTTGGTAAATTTACAATAATTGCAATCTTCGCAGGATCCACCATCAATCCTTGCTTACAGACAATGTGGCCAAGTAGAATCCCGTAGGGAACACATAAAATACACTTCTTCAGATTTAAGGAGATATGATGCTGTCTACACTTCTCAAGCATCATTCTGAGATTTGCGCAGTGGTTCTTCAATAGTCCAAACACAGTCCAATCATCAAAATAGGCTTCCAGAAACTTATGCATAAAATCTTTAAAGGCTGCGACGACAACTCTGGAAAAGATGGCAGGTGCGTTCTTAAGACCAAAAGGCATTACTGTGTACTGGAACGACCCCCATTCTGTAGCAAAAGTCGTCTTATGCCTGTCTGTGGGATCAATCCTGATCTGATGATACCCGGAGAAACCATCAGTAAAAGAGTAGGCCTCATTCCCTCCAACATTATCAAGTACTTCGTCCGTGAAGGGAGTAGGGAATGGGTCGTGCATAGAAGCATCATTTAGTTTTCTGAGATCCACACAAATCCTGATCTCACCTTTCGTTTTCTTGTCTTGAACGACCATGGGGCTAATCCACTCGGATTCTTCAACAGGTTCAATGATTCCTGCTTTGAGCATCTTATCTAGTTCTGCGTGAACTCTTTCTTTGTACCGCGGGTTTAGTCTGTATGGCCTCTGCTTCATAGGCTTGGCGCTTGGCTTCAAAGGTACTTTCATGACCCCTAGGTCTCCTGGAATGCCTTTCATTTATGTGAATTTCGTCGGGAACAACTCCTGATACTCATGTAAGATGTCTGCAATCTCTGCAACAATATGATCATCCCAATAGTCTCCAATTGATGCGAACTTTGGCTTTTTGCTTGTGCCAATGTTCACCTTCTGCATCTTTACTGGTCCACTCATGCCTGGGATTTCCAACGGAGGTCCCTCTACGTCGCGCGCACCCTCCGATTCTGGTATGTTTATGTTGCGCGGATCATCCTCATCATCTTCCTGTCTATCATCGGGTACTTAGCTAGGTCATAACACTCGATGGGATGTTTTTCGTGTTCCTTCCCTTCTGATTGTAGGTTCGCGGGAATGCCATCTGCCCCGAAGAATTCTTCCAACGTTATATTTTTGTGAGGACAGTCTTCCCTAAATACGCGTTCCTTAATTATCTGCAATGCGTCATGGATTAGTGGGTTGTCGTCGTCAAAGCTGAAGTCCTTCTGGAAGTTCGCAATTAACATATCCCAATTAGTGGTTTCCCTATGCAATTCCAGGTCTAGGTACCATTTCTTTGGAATGTCATCGTCCAGTGTATGTACAAATAGATGCACCCATTCTGTTTGTGGCCTTTCCACTCATGCATGTGAACAGACTTCAATATGCTGGATAGGATCTGTTTGTCCATTAAACTTTTCAAAAGGTAAAGTAACCCTGTCAGCAAACCGAATCTGCATCTTAATCCTGCATTGATCCCAAGTAGTCAATGTTTGCTTGTGTGCAACCCACCATCTGGCTGGTGTGTCGTGCAGTGCCATATCCAATGCTGGTAATCTATGCTCATCTGCAATAGATGCAGTATATTCTTGGATGAAAGTGTAAACATTAGCAGAACCATCATACACGGGAATAGGACTTACCTCCTTTCCGATACAATGCAGTGATTTCATAACCTACGCACACCTTCTCGCTGATACTTCATGCATGCGGCTTTGCCAATTTTCTAGTCCTGTCTCCGAGTCAGAGACACAAGAGCTGTCAAATATCTAGCTGAGTGTACCATCCATAGTTAGATTGATGTAATCTTCCTGGTTCGCGGTGATCTGGTATAGTCTGTCCAAGTCCCGAGCCTTGGATTCCTCCTGAATCAGCTCACTGTATTTGTCCCCATCTTTAGGATCCAATGGTACGATGACCCTAAGATGATTTCCTTCAAATATCATCTTCTTTGTCTTTAGGTTTATGACAGCTAGGTTATTGAAATATCCCTTTTTCAAATTTTATTAAAATGCCCAATTTTCCACTTTTTTTCCCAATTTCGACCTTTGACTAGTTTTACTGTTTTGACCTCCAAATCAACCCAAATGCTCCCAAATCTTCTGTAGGAGTGTATGAATGGTATTTAGACTTGAATATAAGGTTTAGGGATATTTTATGGCCCTCCAAATACTGCTGCAAACTTGATTTGTATTCTGATCAATATATGTAATTTTGACTAGTAATTTGTGCATCAAATCCCCCTCGGGTAACATTGCAAATGGCCTTCCAAATGCCTCCAAACTCCCACAAATTTATGAAAAGAGGTATATAATGTGTTAAGTATGTGATTAAGGTCTCATATGCACCATTAATTTATTTTTAATACTGTTCTAACTCTCTCACATTCAACAGCAAAAACCCCCAATTCGACCCTTGGGGAAATGGCACTATTTCACCTCCCAATACAACTAAACTGAGTAAAAATGCTTCAAATGCTCAAGTACAGTACATGAAACTTGTAGAAGACATCCATTGCAGTATATTTATCACAAATATATCAGAGAATCATCCATCCATTCGAAATAATCAACATTATAGTGTCATACATCAATGCATTGGGGAAATGGACATTGTTTGCTCATTAATCAATAGTTTTGCATACAACCAGTGGGTATTTCGACCTGAGAATTTCTGAATATGAATAAAAGAGGATATGAAGCTATTAAAATCATAAATATATAGTGAGAAGCTCTCTCAAGAAGCACAAGTGCTCACCAAAAACGCCCTCCCTCAAGGAGCACGAATATGCCTTCAAAACTGGAAACGGTGGAGAGAAAGTGCTGCACTAAACCAAACCATGAAACTTCCTGTAGATGCTACCTGCAAATAAAAACTCCATTAAATCACCATGAAAGACCTGAGTGGCCTCTCCAAACACCAACTTGGATGGGAATCTTTCACCCTCGAAATTGGCTAAGGCAAGAAACTAGTCATCCACCAGCTCTCTCTTCACAAATGCAATTTTTCTCAAATCATCAAAATCCATTCTCATACTTGATTTCTACATTTTATAACCAACATTAGCCTTCAAGGGGTCGAAATCCTCTCAATAGATTCAATAATTTTCCATTTAGAAAATATTCCTCATTTGCCACTTGTCTCCTAGTTCCAACCTTCCATCTTCTCCCAAATTCGAATTTGAGTCTCTTTAGATTCCTCCAACTCCATGAGCGCCTTCTTGAGCCTATTTTTGGGGCTGACATGTCATAATGGTCAGGTGTAAGAATTCAGGTCTGAATTTTGTCATAAAATGTCATAGATGCTTCATTATTGTTGTCATAAAACTAGGGAATCTAGCCCATGTGTCCACTAGTCTCCAATTTGACTCTTCCTCTCCCATGGAGGTTACTATTCCTTCCCATTTCGACCTAATATGCTCAATGCCATGTGTTATGACTTACCAACTCACCCAAGAGTGTTCACCTTCCCATGAATTCGAATTGGCAAGAGAGAGCTGCCATGTGTCATTGAAAAATCAAGCTAGTGTGGGTCCCACCACCTCCATATGTCTCCAAAACCACTTGCCACCTAGAATTTCTCTTGAATTTATTTATTCATCATATTTATTAAATGCTTGAACCCTTCTAATGTCTAAATATCATTTATTAGTTTCCTTATTACCATCCCACATGTGCCCATCCAACCTAGGAAACTAGTAGGATTGATGGGATTGTCTTACTATGCACTTATTTGAATGGGGACATTACAGTTATCCATGGCCCAGTCAATTCCTAACAGTGTAGGAAAAGGATGACTATCATACACAATCTCGATAACTTCAAAGTCTGCATGACTCTGGACTCCATTGATGTCAACTACCACATCAGCTAACTGGCCAAAAGGTATGAATTTCTCTTGGTTAGCCATTCTCAATTGGATAGGTGACCATAACAACTTTGGTTGACCCATCTGCTGCCATGTCTGCTTAGTCAAGACATTCACTTCAGATCCTAGATCAAGGATGATTTCATCCATTTCAAAATATCCTATCTGCACGGTAAGCCTCATTTCTCGACCTGTTCTTTTATGCTTCCTTATGTGATGTACAACGTTATTAGAAGTTTTTGTTCCCGTCTGTGGTTCATATTGGTTTATGAGCTTCTGTAGCTCTGCTATGGCATTTTCACTTTTTAGTAGCTTAATGCAGCTTCGCAGGAACTGCTCAACGAAAGTGCCGACATCCGTTGCGGTACTTGTTTTGTCATAAGCAGCTGGCATGTCTTCAACATGCGGTTTTTCACTGCGCAACGGGATCCTCGCTGACTTAGTTGCCAATTCTATGAAGGTATCCCGTGCATCGATAAAGACCTCCTTGTTCTTTTGTAGGTCGAGAGCAGGTGTTTTTCTTGGGGCTTTTATTATCCATACTGTCTCGAGAGGGGTTTGCTTTGTGTGAGCCTCCCCTGACGTTGAAGCTTCTGCTCCCCTATCGCGGCCTGTCTCAGCGCCACTGCGCGTGACCACGTTGATGCTTGAGTCCACTGGTCGATTCTCTGCTGCGATCCACTGGATGTTTGGAGTTGGTGCCTCCGTCCGTCTTCTTTTTTGCATTTCCACCTCTAGCACTGAGAAATATTCAATAACATGCTCAAATGATTTACAGTAGTTGCATGTAGTTAACACAATCTCTAGACACGTGACCTGGCTAGCCACAATTATAACAAATGACCGGGCCGCGGCCTCTTCCCTGCATTGGGCCAGCATTTCTTCCTCTGCCGCGGTATCCACCACCACGACCTCTGTATCCTCCTTGATCATGTTGCGCGTTTTCTTGTTTGGGCTGGTTTTCTTCTTGTACGTGGTACAAGCCAATGCCTCTCATTGCGTCCATATCTCGTTTTCTTTCGTTCATTAGCTCATATGCACGGCAGTTGGATTCATCATCTCCAATTGATTTACAGAAAGTGTAGTATAAATTTTTGGGTGTTTTCACATATTTTTGTATGAGATAGCAGTCTTCAGGTATGTGTCCTATAGTTCTACAAATTTCACACCATGGGGCCTGATTCTGATTTATCAGGTTGGGCGCACCACTGTTAAGATAGTCATGGAATAAAGGGAAATGCTCGTGGTCATGGCATTCTCCTTTACAACTTGTACACCAGACCTCATGCCTAGGTTCATACCTTTGTTCTTTGCCATTCTTCATGCTTTGCAGTTCTAGTGTCAGGGTGGTTAGATGGTTCTGGATCTGAGACATCCCAGAACTAGTCTCACCAATCGGCGAAGCCTCTAGCTTCATTACGATCTCCAAGGCCTTTTCCTGCGACACAACCTTCTGTTGCATCAATGGTAATCTAATATGGGGCAACAACGCAGCAATAAACCATTCCTTATGCTGTTTTGGAGCTATAACAAAGCTCACTTGGTCCAATAAGGTCTTGAACTTCTTATCAAACTCCCAGACCGTTTCAGTCGGTCTCTACTTTATTTCTTTCAACTCGGTTATACACTGAGATTCAGATTTGGGTTTCTTAAACTCTGCCACAAGCACAGCTTTAATTTCTGTGAGGGTTCTCGGCTGTGTCTGAGAGTACTTCATAAACCAATGTAAATCTCTGTCTCTGAGGGTGGTAATGAGCTGCGCTCTCTTCATAGCATCATCCTGGATTTGTCTTACGCTCCATATGGCTTCGCAAAGAAACCAATGCTTGTCAGGGTCTTATAGACCAGTTCCTTAAATATCGGTAGCTTCATATCAGTGTTTTCCATTGTCCTATTAGTAGGAGCACCCAGATTTGTGCGCGGCTGTTGTGATGGGCTCTGCACAGTGAAAGTAAATGGGAGTATTAGAGTGGACGTACTCGGCTGATTATCCCGTGGGGTGGGACGTGTAACGGGTTGGCTTTGAGATAAGGGAGGCGCGGTCTCTACAACCGGTGGATTCTGAGGGGTGAGTGGTGGCACAGCTTCGTTGTTAAGGTCACAAGGAATCTCAGTATCTATGTGGAGTCCAGTGCCTCCAAGATTCTTATTAAATTTATATCTCTTCCCACTTCTAAGATTATGGGTGTTTTCATCACAATCACTATATATACTGTTTACCATGACAAACTTGAAAATATTACTGCATTCTTAAAACACCTTTCTCTGCTAACAGCATCTTAATGTATAGACTAAGGAATCCATCAAAAAAGTATGCTTCTGCTTGGATGTAGGATTTGAGTGTGTCTACAGCAAATTCTGTTACGAAGCCCTCTAGCATCTGATCGACCCAGAAGTCAACTGCGCGCGTCAATGGGATGTCTATTGCTTTGAGCTGCGTTATGAGCTCTGGAGTCCACTTTGTAGGAACTCCTCCCTGAAAATAGGTTTTCTTCTCTGCGAGCCGCGAGATCCACTCGTGTAGCTCGTCTGGAAATGATGCCCAGAAAATCTCGTGAATATCTTTCCACAGATATCTACTCAACCACTATTCATCAGATAGATGCAGGTGTCCATTCTCTTGCCTTGCAAAGTCTCTTACGGTCTTGTCACACCAAGCCTGGATCTCTGTCTTTTCAGGATGCCAATTATCGGAGCCTTCCGGGAACTGATGTTCTTCATCACACATTACGGCTGTAACTCATCACAGATTCTAGCCTGGAAATGGAACCATTTGTTGGCTTATCATATGCTGACCCAGAGGGTTTTCAATAAAGACCCAGGTTCTTCACGGTTTCCCCTTGAACAACAAAACGCCTTCGCATCGGCCCTTTCGGCAACAACCTGCGAGTAGGTTGAGGTCTCACCCGAGGTGTATCTATGGGGTACTACGGAATCAGTTTTCCACAGTAGGTGATGAGTTGTTTAGTCTAATGTACTGCGCAGCGTGACACGGGACGTGTTCTGCGGGGCAAGACTATGTGGCTATAGATGACACTGCGGTCTGCACCTCTGAATTCTACTTCCACGAAATTTCTTTGTGACTGCGGCCGATGCAGTTCACACTAAGACTTGAAATACTTGTAGTTAACTAGAGTACTGAAGTTATTAACACTCAATCATTCATTCATTCACTTAGGGTGTTCATTGCTCAAGCATATGCTGCGGAGACAGTCCAACTACCATGCATTCTTCCTACTTTGTAATGCGAAAGTGCCTAAACAATATCTAACACTTAGCCGAATAATTGATTCATTTTTGCTTCATAAGTAGAGGCCAAACATTCACCATTCATCTATTCATGCAGAACTTAACATATTATTTCCATATTCTCTTGATGGAAAATACATATAAAAGTCCTATCATAACGGTATGCAAGGGAAAATTCAGACATTCATTCACAGGAAGCAGATAAATGCACAATACACAACACAATCACACTGCACAGTATTTAACGTGGTTCACTCCCCCGGGTGGGAAGCTACGTCCACAAGAATTGTTGTTATATATATCTTTTGGGAAGGGCACAACAGTTCTTAGTCTGCACATTCAGCTGCAGACTCTCTTCTTTCTCAAATAGGTCTCTGCGCACTCAGCTGTAGAGCCTTTACAATATCTTTACTCAGAAAATATTTTACAATGATCAGTACTAAACTTCTAACCCTTTCCCATACAAAAATGCCTCCTTTTATAGATCATGCCCGTAGGTCATGTCTTTACAATGATAAAGGCCGAAACCCTTAGGGTTTCCAAAAAATGCTACTGTTTCTCTAAACCAAATTGTTGGCCTCTGGTAGCGAGTGCTCCATCGTGGCGGTCCTCCATGTCTTCATCCTGTCGCTATCGGCCTGTCTGTTGTGCGCACGCCAACAAGTCACTTTCCTCGAGCCGCTCTTCCTCTAACGGCCTCATATAGCTGGCTCAGCTCCCAGTTGCTTTCATCAAACCGTTCTTCCTCTAACGGCCTCGTACACCTGGCCGCCTTCCTGATTTGCTCATGGCCACCGCTCGGCCTCCCTGGAGCATCTTTGCCAAAACTAGACCACCGCCGGTCTAACCAGTACCCATGCCCGTCCTTCGTCCAACACTCTGCTTTGTCGGCTCCACGTGGACTGGTCACTTCGCAGCACTGCTTCCTCGCAGCACTGATCTTCACAGCACCCTTCGAAGTATTTCCAAAATTTGGTTGCTGCGCACAACTTAGTAGCATCCCCAACACTTGCACAAAATTGTATTTTTGTTGAGCTGCACTCATCTCCGCAACTAAAACTCCTTCTGTTATCAAAATTTGCCCCAACTTGGGCCAGGCCCAACATATATGCTTTTTCATTTCACACATGAGACGGGGAATTTCTCTCCTCCAATACTTTATATCTTCTTTATGGATTTATTTAGATGACAACCATCTACAAGTGATGCAAACAAATCACGAGATTTAACAATAATAAACAAATTATATTACATAACAATTAGTAAAACAAATGTCAAATATAAGTTCTACAATTAATTAAACACACACTTTACGCATGCAAAATATCGCTACTTACCTCATGTATTTTCCAAGATCATGTATAACTTGTTTGACATTGTTATCGAAGTTGTTCGAGAGAGATAGAGGTAGAACATACTGTAACGATATAAAAATCGTTTCATTATTTTTTACAAAAAGTAGACAAAAAAAACCAACAATATGCACTAGAATAAAAAAATATAGCAAAATATATACCATAATAATTACCTTGATGAAGATATGCCAATCATGCGTTTTCACCCCCACAAAATCACCTTTCTTTGTTATGATATTCTTCATGTTTGAACAAAATCCAGTGGGAGATTTGATTTTTCGCATGACTTCTCTTACAACATTGCTTTGCTGCTCCGTTAACAACCATGGAAGTGACACTCGTACATGTGCACATTTTTTCCACGGAACTTCGTTTCTATTGCAAAACTTGTTCATTGCTATAATGACAAATCTGACCCCATTATTTCGTGGAACGGATTTCGTTGTTGTAGCAACACTTAAAAATTTTCGTCGCTATAGCAACAGGAAATAGACGACACATGTCCTGCTAGTATACACTGCAGTGCATCGCTATAGCAACGAATGGTCATCGCTATAGCAACGACGTATACTTCATTTTATTCTTTCCATTGACAAGGTTCTGTCACTATAGCGACGACAGGTTATAGCAAAGTCCGATGGACTTGCTATATGAGTGACGAAATGCTCTTCGCTTGTATAGCAAATTGGTCGGAATTTGCACTAGCTTGTCGTCGCTATATCTATGGCGTATACTTCATTTTGTTCATTCCATTGACAAGGTTCCGTCGCTCGAGCGACGGAATGTTCCATCGTTAGTTCGTCGCTAAAGCGACCCTCTTAGGTTT
Source organism: Larix kaempferi (assembly GCA_027924585.1). NCBI lineage: Eukaryota > Viridiplantae > Streptophyta > Pinopsida > Pinales > Pinaceae > Larix > Larix kaempferi. Next base: position 10,917,638 of record BSBM01000195.1, read on the forward strand.
TTTAAACACCAAAGCCATGCAACTTCCATCACTTTAGCCATGGGTGTTCATTGCTATAGTGATGATAGGATATAGAGAATCCTGACGGACTTGCTATACGAGCGACGAACATTCCGTCACTCGTATAGCAATTCCGTCGGACTTCACTATAGCATGTCGTCTCTATAGCGATGAGGATATATATATATATTTTTTAATTGTGTTCTAACCTAATGCGACCATAGAAAAAATCTTGTGCTATGGATTCTTTGGCCTGCCCTATGTCACCTCTCCTTCACATTTGTGAAGACCTTTGATCACTAAGGTTACTAATATCTTGTTCTAACACTAAGGCCATTTCCCTAGTAGAACACATGGAGAGTGGAGCTAACACCTAACATGATTTTGGATGTCAACACTAGAGGAGACCTCCAATTGCAATGATATATAGAATAAGGAGATATTCCTTCTCATACCATCAATATCACACTCTTTTATTTGTAATTAGCTTCATGGAGGAATTCATTATGGTTCATGAAAACACCCCTAGGAGGATATATGAAGTCCAGGGAGGGAAACTTGGCTTGAGCTTGATCCTTCTGAGATTATAGGGTTACATCCCTTGGAGGTTTATGATTAGGGTTTTGTGATGAAACCCTAGGTGCATTTTCTAAATAAGAAGAAGATAAGCAGGTGTATTGCATTGGACGACTTGTTTTAGTGATTCATGCATGTTATATCTCCTTGGTTCAGCTAGGGCTTTCACTATTTTACCTAGCTAGTGTTTTGGAGAGATATTGAATTGTACTAGCCTTGTGATAAGGTTCTCATGCATGTTCTTGAATTTTAATTTATAGTTATATATGTATTGCTAATTTGACATAAGTAAAAGATAATTTTGTTGAGTGATTTGACATCATCATTGAATAAGTTAAGTATGTTTTATTATTGCTATAATTGTTGTAAAAGTGAGTTTTCAGATTCGGTTTATGCATGATAAGTTTTGAATGCAACTAAATCTAATATATGTTAAGATTCAATATTCTAAGATAGATAACATTAGTATTACATTCAATTTCACAACAATAGCATATACAAGATCACTGAAAGAACAACAAGCACAACATAAACACAAGAGACACAAATTTATCTTGGGAAACCCTCATGGGGTAGAAAACCCAACAAAGCTTCCTCAATATAAATGACCAACAAATACAAAGATGTAATCCCAAAACATGAGCTCCTTCTCCTCCTTTGCAAATCTATCCCTCTCCTATGTGAGTTTCACAAGTGAGTGTGTGTGTTAAATGAGGAACACACCTCCTCTATTTATACACTACTTCGAGTTGACTTTTACACTAACTAGGTCGGCCTCCACAACTTAACCACTCAACATGATGCTGACTGGGCCAACTCCTCTAGGGGACTTAAACACCCCATTACAACTAATTCTAGGTTGAACCCACTAGGGAAGTCTAATAACCCAAGTTACCTCATTTCGACGGAGGAATAAACATCTCCGGATATACAATAAGGTCTCTACGGAGGAATGAAACATCTCTGGAATAATAAAGTACAAATATAATATTCTTAGAAGTTACAATATTTCAACACTCCCCCTTAACGAGAAGGATATTATAACAACATATGCAGGAGCAAGGAGTCATCAACTACATGATACACAATACATCTATAAATCATTGGAAGCTTTCTTTAACATCATCGATAACTCAAACAGTTACTGGATCATCTTCAAATCTTCAATACTGGAATATCAACATCTTCAATATTGAGTCTTCATCTTCTGCAGCATCTGAATAGCTACAACAACATCATCATCTAGATCTCGCGATCAATAGTATCATCATCTGGATCTCCCGATCAACATCATCATTTGGATCTCTCGATCAACATCATTTGGGTCTCTCGATCAACAACATCATCTGGATCTCTCGATCGACAACATCATCATCTGGATCTCCCGATAAACAACATCATCTAGATCTATCGATCAACAACATCATCTGTATCTCTCGATCAACAACCTCATCATCTAGATCTCTCTATCAGGAGCATCCTATGGATCTCTAGATCAACAGCCTCATCGTCTGGATCTCTCTATCAACAACATCATCTGGATCTCTAGATCAACAATATCATAGCAGCATACCCTGCAACACACATGATCCAATTACGGGATGATCAATCCCTCTCACTTTAGGACATAGGTCCAAGGATGATACAATCCTGATCCACTTATGGGATGATCAATCCCTCTCAATTTAAGACACCTCTCATGTCTATGGATGATGCAATCTAGATCTATTTACAGGATGATCAATCCTTCTCACTTTAAGAGACCTCTCATGTCTATGGACGATGCAATCCCAATCTACTTACAAGATGATCAATCCTTCTCACTTTAAGACACCTCTCATGTCTATGGACGATGCAATCCAGATCTATTTACAGGATGATCAATCCTTCTCACTTTAAGACACCTCTCATGTCTATGGACGATGCAATCCAGATCTACTTACAGGATGATCAATCCTTCTCACTTTAAGAAACCTCTCATGTCTATGGACGATTCAATCCAGTCTCGTACATTTTGAACCAACTGTTCAGGGACGATGCAGTCCTATCATGTACATTTTGAACCAACTGTTCAGGGATGATGCAGTCCTATCATGTACATTTTGAACCAACTGTTCAGGGATGATGCAGTCCTATCACGTACATTTTGAACCAACTATTCATGGACGATGCAGTCCTATCACGTACACTTAGACAAAGTCTAAGGACCACTTTGCGGAGACATATGTCTATGGATCAATTCAGGGACCGAAGTCCAGGGATGATACAATCCCTCTCATCCACTAGGGGCCACTTCTCGGAGACATATGTCCACGGATCAATTCAGGGATCGAAGTCCAGGGATGATACAATCCCTCTCGTCCACTAGGGACCACTTCTCGGAGACATATATCTATGGATCAATTCAGGGACCGAAGTCCGAGGATGATACAATCCCCTCTCGTCAACTTAGACCAAGTCTTAGGACCACTTATCAACCTTATTGTTGATATCATCGACCTCATCATCGGGACAGGTAACCTCATCATCGACCTCATCGTCGGAACAAGTAACCTCATCATCGATAATGTATCCTCATCATCGATACAAGTATCCACATCATCAATACATGTATCCTCATCATCGATACAAGTATCCACATCATCAATACAAGTATCCTCATCATCGATACAGTATCCTCATCATCGCTACAGTATCCTCATCAATACCGGTATCCTCATCATCGACCTTACTGTCGATATAGGCAATCTCATCATCGATACAGGTATCCACATCGATACCAGTATCCAAATATCATCTCGACCATATCACTCCCCCTTTCAAGGAGGGTCCTTCTGAACTACACCAAGCTTGTCTCGGAAATACTCAAACTTTACTCGACACAGAGGTTTGGTCAATACATCAACAACTTGCTTGTCAGTGCTCACATACTCGAGCTTTATAGCTCCTTTTTGCACCATATCCCGTATATGGAAATATCGGATTTCAATGTGCTTTGACTTATCATGGAATACTAGATTCTCGTTCATCTTGATACAACTCTGGTTGTCACACATGATCACAATGGGGTCCATCTCTAAGTCAAACAATCCTGATAACAACTTCCGAAGCCATATCGCTTCACAACTAGCAGAGCAAGCAACTATATACTCTGCTTCAGCTGTGCCGAGAGCCACACTAGACTGCTTCCTGCTAAATCATGGCAGATCCCAGTCAATAACATCCGCCCGATGTGCTCTTCCTGTTTGATACACTTCCTTCCTAATTAGCATTTGTGTAGCCATACAATTTGAAGTCATGATCTCCAAGATAACATACACCAAAGTCTATCGTACCCTTTAGGTACCTCATCACATGCTTTGCAACTATCAGGTGAACATGCTTAGGTTCCACTAGATACTGACTCAAGGTGTTCACAACAAAGCATATATCTGGCCTAGTATTCATCAGATATATCAATGACCCAATAATATGTCTGTACAGAGTCACATCCAATAACTCTGATGAGTCATCAGCTAACACTTCAAGTTGGAATCCATGGGAGTGGCCATGGCTTTGCATTCCATCATATCAAATCTTTTCAAGATTTCCACAGCATACTTTCCATGGTTGAGAAAGATTCCTTTTAGTCCTTGCCATACTTCTAGACCTAGGAAGTAATGCATCAATCCGAGAGCTTTCAGCTCAAATTCTGTAGCCATCTTCTTCTTGCTTGCCATGATTTGTTTCTCATTTCCTGTCAGAAAGAGATCATCCACATACAACAATAGTATAACAAATTCATCATCCATAACCTTAAGGTAAAGGTTAGGATCAATTTTAATTTTGGTAAAGCCCAAGCTTGTCAAGAAGCTATCAATTCTCCCTCTGTGACTGAACATCATTCACAGTCTGCATTGAGTGATCTTCTGCATATCTATCTGTGCCATCTCTCGTCAGATGGGTCTATTGATATGAGCCTCAAGATCATTCGAACTCTGTGGTGAGTTCCTTCTTGCATCCATCTAAGAGAAGAATGTCATATGTATATAGACACCATCTTCAACCTTGTAGCAAAGGTTGAAATACGCATCACCTATGGTGATCATTAAGCTCATCAAATGACTATCGATCATGGGTATCCGTACAGCGATTTCTTCAATTACACCTGTTAACACCCAAAAAGTGCTCACTAGCTCATTTTCCTATTCATATGACCTATTTGTCCACTTTTCCTACCATTTTAGCCTCTAAAACCTTCAAAAGGTCACCAAAAAGACCACAAACCATCTTTTTCTCCTCAAAATATTTAATTTTCCTCAACAAAATACAAAAAACCCTAAAAAAGGGTCCAAAATTCCCAAAAATCAATTAAAAGGGAATAATATTCAAAAAAATATTTTGACCCATTTTTTCCAGCCATCTCCCATGCATTTTTTGGACAACCTACTGTTTTATTTTGCAGCATTAAAGATTCATATTTCCTTTCTGTTATTCCCTTTACTACATCATTTTAAAAAATTTCAGTTTAGTGAAAGAAAAATTGTTAAGCATTTTTCAGTTAGAAATTTCATATTTTGCAAGTTAAAATCAGAATTTTAAATTGCTAGATATTTCACCCAAGCAAGGCATTAGAGATTCATTCATTTTTTATGATATTTGCTTTACCTTAAACATTTCAAAGAATCCATTTTTTTTAAAAAGATTATTAAAGCATTTACATTTAAATCGTTTTTCATTTTTCGCAAGTTGAAATCCTAATTTTAATCTGTGAATAGTCACCCAAGCGAGGCAATTTCTTTTTGTACACAACCATACCATCACACACTCTGTCACCATAAATCAAAGTGAGCCTTAAAATCTATTTAACTAAACCAACATTCTAACCCCACTTGGGGAACACCAAAAGAATATTGTAGCTAGGTAAGATTGAGGGGATAGGTATCCAAATAACACCCCTCACTCACTTTCATTTTGAGACATAGTGGTTGAAAAATATGGTACCAAAATCCCCCAGTACTTATTGGCATGGTTTTACACCAACTTGTCGGAAATGCCTCTCCCTTGGGAGGGTCGAAGTAGCAAGACTGGTTCCGGAGGCCTGAGTGGAATATCGCTATCCATTCAGTCACCAAAGGACACCTACTCATTGTTCTCGTTGTACCACCCTTGTGGGAGTACAACGGTGATAGAACAGAAGCTGCGGATTCACTTTTCTGGACGTGTCATGAACGGGGTATCTTAGTGACCTTTCTTCTAGGATTGTCTACCCGGTGTCCCTCCCAGTAGGGGGTATCTTTAGCCTTTGGTTCCATGATTCGTATTATTTGACTTGGATTTCATCACCTTACAGAGGATACGTCTTGTTGAATCATAATACCATTTTAGTTAGGTGTTTGCATGCTCTACTACCTCCCCTTGGTCTAGTGAGTACACCACTTTTATTTTCTAGGAGTCGTTTGCTTGTTGGTATTTTGACCATATTTTTTGATTACTCCACTTACTATAGCACAACTGTTATAGTAAGTGTTTTGAGTTTAGTTGTTGGCCTGAGTGCCATTGTTTTTGTGCTCCCCTCCTACACACACGGTTGCATTAAGGTTTTTGAGCTTTCAACTCACCACCACCCATTAGTGTTACTAGCCGAATGTCACCATTGAATGACACCACCCATTACGGTTCACTTGACACCACTCATCATAGACGAAGAACACAATCATTTGACTCCACACATCATCGGCATAGAGCCCTGTCATCTGATTCTGATGCACCTCATTTCACATCTGACTCTGAGGCAGAATTCGAACATCCTATATACACAGCACCAACTAGCCCCATGGTTGGTTCGGCTTTTGACTCTTTCTTCACAGAGATTGCTGGTGGAACATCAACCACCCCCGCCACCACAATGGCCACCACGGTAGCCACAACTACAACAAGTCCCTTAGGTATGCCCAATATGGGACCCATGCCCAATATAGGACCCATACCTAACCTAAGCATGCCCACCAAGGGACCTATACCTACCATCCCCGCAACTACTCAGATCCCAATAGCCACTGGACATATTCCAAACCCATCTGTAACTCATGTTCCACTTGGTGGCGCAGGCCTTCCCACACACCTTTGGGTGGGGGGCACATCCCTTTTACAGCTAATATTCCCCTTAAGGGTAGTGGCCCGATACATAATGCTACCACTAGCACTTATGCCCCGATGACTATGTCATACCCCTCTGCTAGTCTACCATTTATGGCTAGTCTTAACCTACCGAACTTGGAAAGACTAACAAATGAACCCATTATGTTAATTTCTTAGTGCAGCTGCGAGACCCATTCTCAGAGAGAATGGTACCCTAGTCAGTTAACTAGGGTTCTTGGTCAAGTTAACCAGGCAAAGTAATGAGTAAGACCCTAGAAGGTACCCTAGGGCCCCCAGCTATCTCCTGGGGTTCTTGGTCAAGGACCAAGCAAATGGATGCCATGGAAAAGTCCCTAGCATGTAGCTAGGGCCCCTATTTGTCTCGAGGGTATTTTGGTCTGGGACCAGACAACTTCTTGGTCATGAGGACCAAGCAGATCCTGCAGGTTGAGACAGAGACATCCTAGGTCCTGCAGATGGTTGATCAACATTCAGTCTAGGGATGAATGCTCATCTTGAGGCTGAGGACCATTCTCTGGGAGAATGGAGAACCTGGTCATGGACCAGATGGTTGATCAACATGTCCCAGTCTAGGACTGAGGCTTAGCCTCGAGCTGAGAAGCCATTCCTTGAGAATGGAGGCACTTGGTCAGTTACCAAGATTATGATGTGTGATGTCCTCTTCTCCTAGGTCTTCGAGATGGATGAGTTGGTTGGTCTTCTCAAGGGACTGGCCACCCCTTGTGGAAGCTACTAACATTTGACCTAAGGAGCAGTTGAGAGGACCACGTGATCACATCATCTATGTGAACCCTTCCTTATACAATGATGATGAACTTTAAGGTTATATGGAACATTTGTACATTTGAGAGAGAGATGACTGGTTATACCTTTCCACCTTGGGTGATTTATTTTTGGTCCTTGTACCTTGTTGTTTATTAAGTCTTGTGGTACCCTATCTTTGATTTATGGTAAATAGGGTCATGGACCCACCTTCTATTTATACCACCCTTGTTGTTTTGGTCTTATGGGTACTTGTCCACTTTTGGAACATACCCTTGGTTATTAGTCTTGTACCCACTTATTTGGTACATGACCATAGTTTATATTTATTGTTTTATTTTTACATTTTTATTTTTGTTATCTTTTATTTTATTTTTTATTTATATTTATATTTTTTATTTTTTTATTTTATATTTTTATTTATTTATTTATTTATATCTTTTGACATCTTTCCTAATTCTATGGAATCCTAATTTAAAGGATTATTTTAATGATCCAAATCCTATTTATTGAAGACCCTTGTTCCTCATTTAAAGAGTGCAAAATAAAATCTTCTATCCCTGCTTTGCTTGACGTCAAGATTTTTCTGCTCACCCGAGTTTGAGGACTGCACACCTGCTGAACAATTTCAGATCTGTTATTTGATATTGGTGAAGGTTTTTATGTATCCAGGGTTTGATCTTTGATTCTTTGTTTTTTACTGACTTGTGAATACCATGACAGCTATAACCTAACCATGAGCCTTTCTTTTTGCTAACTCATGAGCTTGTGGAGTTTGACCTACTTGTGTAGAGTTTCGATCTACTTGATGACTACTTGGTTGAGGTTGTGATGAACATTGGTCTGCTCATTGAGCTTTCCCACAGGTCCGAATTACCTTTTAAGAGATCTGATCTTCTCTCTACTTGTTTCCTTTTGGAGGTCGTGACCCTAAGCTCTAGATTTGACTGCTAAGACCTTGAGGTCTGTTTTTCGTTTGTTGGTAGAAATTCTTGTGGAGGCCGTGAGGTCTGAGATCTACTCTAGTTGAGGCCATAAGGCCTGAGATTTGATCTGTTCTCAACCAGCTATCTTTAAGTCCGATCTAAGCATGGTTGTTGGAGTATCCTGATTGGCTGCTCTTTGTTTTATGAAGTGCCCTAAATCTGTTTCAGTCTGCTGAGACTTGTTTTGGTATTTAAGATTAGATTTCCTGTGTTATGATTTTGTTGGGTTACATCTTGTGCTGAGTTTTGGATCAGATTTTTTTCTATATTGAGTCTTGGTACTGCCGATGTGTTTTTTATTATCTTTGACCACTTTTGGTTGACTGTACCTTATCCCTGTCATCTCTCTCTCTCTGGTTTGTACTACCCTCTTGTAGGGTCTGATAGTTTCCAGATTTGACTGGCCTCTCTGAGGCACAGTCTTTACTGAAAGTAAGTAACTCTTCTGAGTATTCTTATAGGAAGGGTCCCACACACAAGTAAGTATTTTCAACTATATCTCTTTTATTATTATGTGGTTAAATTAGTTATTCTACGTTACATGTTGCTGGAGATTAATTTAGCACAGTGACCTAACTGGTAGTGTTAAAAGTACTTTAACACAGTGACCAACCTGAGAGTGCTAAAGGTGTGAAGTTGAAAGATATGAAAATTATGTTATGATAGATTTTACTACTGCACTATTTAATATTCAATGTTTATTAAATGTATTTTATGCATTAAAGTATGATGAATTGTTATTTTCTGTACATGACCCTACTTAGCCCCCCATGACCTTCCTACAATTCTTCCAACTACCCGTCCGTTACGACGCGGGAGTAGAAATCCTTTTGTCTTGTAGATAGAATATGACTACCCACATCACGGATCACATCCATGAGTGGCGAAAACGCCGGATTCTATGCAAGATCAGGCTAGACGACCGTATTTTCTTGGATTGGTTTCTTAAGTCCCTTCTTCTTCTTATTGCTAAAGATGTAGCTTCTGAACGACCCTAGTCGGAGGAAGAAGCCATCCTCAAAGCTCAGCAGTTGGACTTAATATACGCCCAGTCTGGTTATTTATAGACCATCTTACTTGACGCCCTGCGGACGATCCATCCCGGAATGACACGCCGGGGGCATCCCATGCCGCTGACAAAATCATTGGCTAGGTTATGTCACAAAACAAACCCTTCACCATGATGAGTACCAACAATGCCCCAGACTTTTCGAGGGCTACATCTCATTCTGGAGCTACAACTTCGTATGCTCCGATGACACACACCCACCACACTCATGGACCCTCATGTCCACCACAGTGTTATGAGCACGTGCCCTCAGCTTATGCACCCCCTACATATTATAACCAGCAGGCCAATCATACCCTGGTTCACTCGCAAGCCCAATCGGCTTATTACCCTGAACAGGAAACACCTTCTGCCCTAACACTTCCAATAGCTTAAGGTTTCCAACAAGCACCAGGTCCACCTCCGAACCCTCCCGCTTACTACCCACCGCAGCCTGCTCCAACACCTGCACGACCTCAAAACCCACCAACTGCCCAAGGGAAAGTATACGCATAAAAAAACCAACCCCAAAACCAAAACAACCAGCGTAATCAAGGAGGTCAATAGAACTGCGGAAGAGGATGCAACCGCGGAAACAATCAACCTCAAAACCAAGGCGGTCAACTACCTAATCCTCCGAACAACAATAACGCTGCTCCCGCCAACCAAAACCTTGGTCGTCCACCGAAACAGTGCAAAAATGCTAATTTAAGAACGAACCATTTGTGTTCCATATGTCGATTATACGGCCATTACACACATAATTGCCCCCATTTGGACCGAGCGCGCCAACTCTGGACTGATGATGCCCAACGCCAAGGGCATGCGGCACAACCAATGCCACCTCCTCAACCGCAACCTATGATATTGCAGAATCCTTTACCCAACCAAGGAGTAGTAAATGCCCATCCAATGGATCCTCTACAAGGATCCGTTGCACCACAGAAGCAAATCACCTATGCTGCAACTGATTAACAGCATACATATTCTGGCACTCACCATCTACTAATGATGCCATCAAATGATATCAACCTCCAAACTCGCTGAAACCAATATAGATCAACCCCTGAAACCACACCTGCCGATCCAGCCAAAAACACCCTTCCAACTGATCAACCATTACGCATACCTAATATGCCCATGGACGGAGGCACTAAAGCCCCTCGATTCCCCCTAAGATGGATCAACAATAATCCTAACGCTCGCGCAACCTCAAATTATAATATTGTAGAAGACCTAGCTTAGTCCCCCACTGCTATGTCCGCCTTGGAAGTCCTAAAAAACTGTCCTACACAGAGGAAACTATTATTATCCGCCATTGGTGCAGTAGAACCTAATGATTCACGTATGATGGCATTCGACTTAGACCAAGCCGAACCACGTTTACCTTCAACATTAGCTTTTCAGGTCTCTGTTTCCATTCAAAACCTTGTCGTCCATCGATGCATCATCGATGAAGGTGCCTCCACTTGCGTAATGTCGAATTGTTTCTGGCAGAAACTCAGATCCCCCACACTGCAGCCATCCATTACCGCATTACGAGCTTACGATGGTCGTTTAGCTCAACCGCAGGGCCTTTTGGCTAATGTACCTGTCTAATTAGGTGGCAAAACGGTCCTCATCGACATATAAGTGATCAACACCCAACTTGATTACAACCTCCTACTCGGACGGAGTTACATGTATAAAATGAAATTTTTCGCTTCTTCCATCTTCCGCCTCATGATGTTTCCCCATGAAGGACGTATAGTCAAAATCGATCAGATAACATACTACGACCCCAATCCCCCCCGAAAGCAAATGAAATTAAAGGTTAGGGCCAATAGGCTTACCTGGAACTCACAGAATCAAAATCTGACGGTCGGTTCTCCAGCAAATGATGAAAGTGTTAGGATATTCCTATACTCCATCTTAGTCCCACCAGTATTTTGATCATTTACATTTTCAGTCATGCATGCACCTTTAGGGTTTGCATGCATTTTGCATGCATCCCAGTCATCAGTCCAGCACTTAGCCCTCAGTTAGCCAGCCCCCAGGAGCTTCTCACTATTCAGTTTTAGCCCTCCAGTTGCTTAATGCGCCCTTCTTCCTTGATTTTAGGGATCAACTTGCCCTTCTTCACCTACCAGTCCAGTTGTCACTCAGTTACACTCAGTTACACCTACCAGAGTTAGTTTGACTGATGGTTGACAGTTACTTGAGCATTGATGACTCCATTGATGATGATGAAGACTTCCAGTTGCGCTCCGATGATCATGAGGACACCTAGTTGTGCTCCGATGACACTCTATTGATCTTATGATCACTCTGAGAGGCTAATTCTAATTGCCACCTTAGGCATTCGAATCCTCTCTACCATTGTACTATTTATTTTTCCATACCGTGATTAATTAATTAGTGTGTGTGAAGTATTATTGCTTCTATCTGAGTTCTACTGTACCATATTATTCTGTTGCTCATTATACTGTATTGTTCACTCTTCTTCTATTTTCCTGCTTAATCATAATTACTCTTGTGAGGTACACATCATCTCTTAGATCTGCTGTGAGGATTTTCACATGGTATCAGAGCATGTTGAGAGTATTGTTTATCTCCATTCTTGAGAGTTTTTTGCAGGTTATTATCCAGATTTCGAGTGCAGCATTTGCAGCAGTTTCTACATTTTTGCAGCAGTAGCAGTTGCAGTTATTCTATATTGTTTTTGCAGGTCTTCTACAGCTTCAATGTATCCTGAATTAGAAGAAATCACTCCTCTTTCTCTATTCAACTATGATGAATGGAAACCAAAAATAATAGCATATTTAAAGAGCCATGATCTCTTTGATTGTTATTTTGAAAGAGAGTTCGAATCCTCTGATGAGAAGATTGACTGGTTGAATAAAGGTGACATGCACATTAGAAGAATGAAGCTTACTATGCTGGATTACATATTGCTCCCAATCATTATTGATATTGAAACTCCAAAAGAGCTATGGGCTCACCTGGATGAAAAATTTGGTAGAAAGAATGAAGGATTTGGTCCAAACTCCTTCAAAAGAAAGCAAAGTGATGCATTCGCTCCTCTTGATGGTCTCTCAGATCATGAACCAGTATCATCTCATATTGAAGTTGTTGACAAAGAACTTGCAGATTCTCCACTCATGCTCAAACTTTCTTCTCTTTCTATGCCAGCTCACACTCTAAATATTGCAGAAGGTCCTAAATCCTCTCTTGCACCAGAGTCTGTTGGTTTGCATCATGATCACATGATTATTTCAGAGGTCAAAACAGCTTTTGAAGGTAATGCATTCGCTCCTCTCCAACTATCTCCTCTTTTATACTACTATATGATCATAATTCCATGCTTTCAGAAGGTCATTGAAGAATATGGCCATTGCCATTCGCTTGGGATAATTTCTCATGCATCTACTAGTTTTGATCTCACCTCTCATGGTTCAAAGGAGATCTCAAGAAACCATGATTCAAGTCTTGGATCTAATTTGGATTCTAAGCAATTACTGCTTGGGATAATTTCTCATGCATATGATAGTTTTGATCTCACCCCTGCTGGTTCAAAGGAGATCTCAAGAAACTGTTTTTTAAGTCTTAAATATGATTTTGATTTCAAGCAAACATGTAATAGTTATTTTTGGCATAATCTCACCCATGGTGGTTCGAAGGAGAAGACAAAAGACTATATGCACTTTCACAGATTTGATCCTACCTCAGCTGATTCGAATCACAGGTTCAAGGATCATTCTCATACTGTTGGATTTGTTCTCATCACATTCGATCTGAAGAGCAAGTACAAGCACATGCTTTTCGAGCATGATCCACTTCTTCCCAAGAAGAAGATACCTCCAGACATATGACCAAGCATCACACATGCTTGAGTTTGGAGCATTTATTTTTATGTGTGCCTTACAGTCTATTTTTTGAGGAGGGGGTATGTTTCCCATGAAATTTTCCCACTTCCTTGGTTTATTGATTGTTATTATTCATTGTATTGGGTGACCTTTGGTCTTAGTTACCAGGGCCCAGGATGGATTAAGGGGGGGTGTTAGGATATTCCTATACTCCATCCTAGTCTCACCAGTATTTTGATCATTTACATTTTCAGTCATGCATGCACCTTTAGGGTTTGCATGCATCCCAGTCATCAGTCCAGCACCTAGCCCTCAATTAGCCAGCCCCTAGGAGCTTCTCACTATTCATTTTTATCCCTCCAATTGCTTAATGCGCCCTTCTTCCTTGATTTTAGGGAGCAACTCGCCCTTCTTCACCTACCAGTCCAGTTGTCACTCAGTTACACTCAGTTACACCTACCAGAGTTAGTTTGACTGATGGTTGACAGTTACTTGAGCATTGATGACTCCACTGATGATGATGAAGACTTCCAGTTGCGCTCCGATGATCACGAGGACACCTAGTTGTGCTCCGATGACACTCTATTGATCTTATGATCACTCTGAGAGGCTAATTCGAATTGCCACCTTAGGCATTCGAATCCTCTCTACCATTGTACTATTTATTTGTCCATACTATGATTAATTAATTAGTGTGTGTGAAGTATTATTGCTTCTATATGAGTTCTACTGTACCATATTATTCTGTTGCTCATTATATTGAATTGTTCACTCTTCTTCTATTTTCCTGCTTAATCATAATTACTCTTGTGAGGTACACATCATCTCTTAGATCTACTATGAGGATTTTCACAGAAAGTGTTCTAACCAACTCAAATCTCCTGTCAAACTCAACCGTGAAAATGACACATGTCACTATGGGTCCACTTGCTATTTATAGAAATTTGACAAATTTTCAGTTAACCATTCCAGAGTCATACCATGTCCATTTTTCAAACCGTTCGCACCATTGGATTCAGCACAGCGAGAAATTTACGATGGTCAAGTCAGTTTCCCGTATTCACAAATCTCATTTTCGAGCATCTTTCTCATGCCTGTCGCTGCCTTGGTTTGCGTGCCACATCGACCGTTGTCCATTTTTGATGTTCTTTATATCACCGGATTCAGTTTTCCGTGCTCATGATGATGCTTGAGGTCATTTCTCGCTCTCACCCCATAATTTTTGGGCATTTTTTCAAAAAGCCCCCCGTCGCCTCAGTTTGCGTGCCACATCAGCTGTTGTCCATTTTTGACGTTCTTTATATCGCCAGATTCAATTTTCCACGCGCGTGATGAGGCTTGAGATCATTTCTTTCTCACACCAGATTTTTTTTTGACATTGTGCCCCTACACCTTACTGCCTTGGTTTGCATGCCACATCGGCCGCTGTCGAATTTTACAAGATGTTTGCATCACAAATTATACACGAGCCCTCCACTCCATCCATACTGCAATTATGGCGTTGTTTTGCTATCATTCATAAACCCACAAGGAGGCCCCATCAGTGTTCCCCCCTACCACAATTATTAGTTCCCATACTTGTCCCTTGATCGAACACTTCCTCCTTGCCTCACCATCAATTCCTTTATAAAAAAGGCACTTAGCGAGTTTATGTTAAGCTCTTTTATGACTCCTAAAACAATAAAAAGATCGTCGAGCAATCTTGCTTCCTTTCATGCTCATTAAATGTATCTGAAAGGGCGTCTACCTGGTATAAGTTTACCCCTTTTCCGGACCTTGTAGACTAATTATGAAAAAAGAATACTCTAGTCACATCGGCTAGAAGAGTTCTCCATTTGCATTATTTTACGCTTTTTCGGGCCTTGGAGACTAACATATGAAAAAGAACACCCTTGGAGTCTACTTACTGCTTTCAGACTCTCTAAAATTGAAAACAACCACGAGCATGAACTGTCCTAGGCTCGTACAAATCCACAAGATAGTACCATTATCGAGCATACTTCTGTCCCTTCTTGGAGCTCCTTAAAACAATCAAGAAGGCCCCAACGGTGCCTCTCAGTGCCACAACAGATCATGTCTAGTCACACTATCATGGAAACTTCTCCATTATGGTCTCCTTTGTTCAGAACATTATGCGATATGCCACCTTCAGAGTTTCCTGATACCATACATCATTTTACCCTCCCGAATCTCTCCCATTGCAGTACATACCCTTGATCCCTTAAGCTATGGTACCCAAAGTTAGTTTCATATGCTGCCAGGTCAACCATGTCATCATGCTTTGAACAAAGGAAGTTTGAGTCCCCCCACTCTATGACCCCAATTATCCCCCATCCCCACAGCATGTCAGTCCCACCATCATCATTATTACACTTTGATTGTACACCTCGTGCTCCTATCAAGGAAACATCATTGCCTTGGTAGTTGCAAGGTCTCCCTCTGTCGACACCAACCAATCTATTCTAGAGGATAGACCCAAAGGTCCATGTGCCTTGGACTCATCACCATCAGTGGTGAGTTCCTACAGATCATTTTGAAAGGAGTCCTTAATGCCGCTCCAAATGATTGTTTCTCACATGTTCGACGTCAACACATTGATCGTATCATAGAGATTCGTACAGGGTATTGGTCCTTTCAGTTATTTGTCGAAGACCCCGGATATCACCAGACTCTAGCACATTGGTGAGTCTACTTTCGAAACAACCAGTTACATGTTCCTATGGATATTCGGGCTGCACTTGGTGACAGTATTCGGAAGTACCCCAGTTTTATACTCCCTCGAGTATACAGTTCCTTATACTCTTTAGAAGTTGACTCACAGTTATTGAGTCCCTACAGATATCGAAGACCTTTAGATCTAGCAGTTCATCAACCCTTCTGGCACCTCATTCAGAACGGTTGTTGCTCTTTTCCAGTGTATCGGTTTCTCATACTAGTCATGGTATGACCATGAAGTATGTCCCAACATTGTGTCCCCTTTGGACCATTATGATGTACACAGCAAGTTTATATGTATTGTTCAGGTCCACCTCTTTTGGACCTCATTGTTATTTATATGTCTTGATATGAGCATGGGTATGCCTGCCTTGTCCATTATCAAATATTATTCCTCATTCATTTTGAGGCCATGTATTTTTTTGTTTGTGCAGTTTGCATGGGCCCGGTGTTCCAATCTCCAATCGATCTCTTCTCTCCTACAGACCACGGGAAAAAGACAAAGAAACTATGATGTCTATCGGCCATACGATGAGCTCCTGCCCTCACACATCAGGGGACAATCTGTTAACACCCAAAAAGTGCTCACTAGCTCATTTTCCTATTCATATGACCAATTTGTCCACTTTTCCTACCATTTTAGCCTCCAAACCTTCAAAAGGTCACCAAAAATACCAAAAACCATCTTTTTCTCCTCAAAATATTTAATTTTGTTCAAAAAATACAAAAAACCCTAAAAAAGGGTCCAAAATTCCCAAAAATCAATTAAAAGGGAATAATATTCAAAAAAATATTCGAAAAGGAAAAAGAGGAAAAAGAAACCTAAGCCATTTTTAGTAATACCATTAGTTTCATTAAACCATGGTTGTATCCTCCATCACCAAAAAACTATAAAAATGTGATAGGGGCTCCTCACTATTCATCCTATCCTTATGCTCCCAAATTCTTTCTTGAGAGCCCTTGCCTCCTTTTTGAGTTTGAAGATCCCCATTAGCATCTTGGAGAAGAAGAGATCATTGGAGCTTTCGAGCACCTCACCATTGTAGCTGCTCAAGCTCAACCATCCTCACCCTTTGAGGTAATACAAAATATTGAAGTTTTTATTTATTTCTATCATGAATCCATCTTGTTTACTATTTTCAATCTAGAATTATTTTATTTGCACATGTTAGATCAAATTTACTATTTACATTCAGTTATTTTTACTGCTTTAATCGAGACTGCTACTAAAAGTTAGTAGGTTCACATTAGCACATGCTTGGGTGAAAACCCAAGCAACAACACCATTAAGAGAATGGTCTTATCTAGCCACTTGGAGCAAACATCTCATCATGATCCTCTTCCTCTTTCTAAGAGAATCTTCTAGCCACGAGCCTTCTATAGTATGTTTGATTTGTAAGTCTTCTTGTTGAATATCCATCACTTGTTCGGTGTTCATCATTCTTCATGATCTTTCCTACAAATCAAAGTTAATTACATGATTAGTAATACTTCATACTCATCAAATCATGTTGACATTTCAATGATAACCTATTATGCATACTGATATGATTCACATAGTCATGCAACTATCTTGACCAATATTTTGGCACAACACTTTTCCATATCATGTATGCATGCAGTGGTTATCTAGATGCCTTCCATCTCTACCAGAACATACCATCAAGAGCATGCACAACTCTCAGCGTGTCAACAAAGAGGTTTCATTCTAGACAAGAAACAATGGAATGTTTATCCAACTTACCCATCATATGCATATTAGTAGTATAATGTTTAATGCTATATGAATGCTTACACTTTGCACGATATATTCTAGGAATATAAATATGCATACAACTATTACGAGCAATATCATTGACTATTCAGTAATTCAAATAACAACTCAAATACTTATCTTTTATGTTTGTGTGGTTGCCTCCCGCTTGATCTCGATTTTCCATTTATGATAGCATCATGATTATATGTCTTTGAACTTCTATCCATCCTGGACCACTATGCATGCTCAGGTGTGCACTAGTGTCATCCTCATGATCTCATACATAATCATACATTCATTAGTATAGTCTCAATACTATCAAAACATTATGATTCTAAATAATCTTAAGTATGTATGGTCATGATCATTTCATACATAGGTATACTTACCTAAGGTCCTAACACAAAGTAGGATTCTAACTTGATATAGGAAAACATACCTGGATTATCATGCTTGGTTATGTCTTAACATACCCAAACAATATCTTCTTTGTTCTCTTCAATGATTTAGATACCTTGTGCTAGAACCTGCATATTTCATAAGTTAAGCATAGTAGAACAAAGTCATACATACCTCGTAAGTAGAGCTTCTTATGTGGTCAAATACTATGGATGAGTCTTTGTCTTCATGTCATCATGGTCATAGAACTTGATTTGTCTTCCTTTGATGTACCTATATCTTGTTAGCAAACAACATCACCCTCATACAACACCACATGCGCAATAGTACAATCATAAGTGTCATAACCCTAATCAATGAATGTCTTCTATTATTCACATGCATTCATACTTTTACTAAGGTGATCATACAATCTAAAACTAATCATGATTGTACTAACCTCAATAATATGAAGACACAACTTAATCACGAAACAAATTTCAAAACATACCTGTATCTTCTCAAGTCATACCTGTCGAGTAGTCTTCTTTATAAGGGTAAAATCCTAACCATCCAAGGTAGACCACTTGTAAACATCTTGTATATGTTCATTGTGCTAGGATGATAGAATATTAGTTCCATTTAAGCCTTTTTCATCGCTGCCCTATGAGTCTCCCAACTTTGCTAGGGTTTCTTCTTACTTGGAAACCCTAATCTTCAATCGCCTTCCTCACACAACATTTTGATGGAGGATTAATATCTATGATGAATGGATTCCAAATCCATTATCAAAGTTTCCAATGTTTCATCAGGTGTATCCAACATTGTATCAGGTCCTTCCATACCTAAAAACTGAAGAACCCTAAGTGAGAGCTTCTTCCTCCTCTTCCTTGATTTCCTCCGTGGAGTTATTTCAGATGTGTCGTATTGTTTCTAGTGCATATCTGAAATTTCGGAACTACAGGGTCTAAAAATTCTCCCTATGGTAGCCTGACTTGTCATATTTCCAACCCCATGGGTTTGAGCTTTAATGGATTCTTTGAGAGAGAGTTATTCCAAATGTCACAACGTGACCTGTTTATGGGATGAAATAGTATAACGAACTTGTATGGAGTTCCATGTGTCACTGTTTCAACTTCGGCCTCTAAAAAGTGGACCTGTGAAACTACAATCCGTTTCCTTACTAAATTTTTTTACAGAGTTTCAATTGGAGATTCCTAGCCCGAGATATGACCTTTTTCCCTAGGTCACTTGTTTAGGACTGCATTTTGGAAGAGGAAGAAACCCTAACTTGTACGGATCATAAATCACAAAGTACAACGAATCTTAGGATGAGCTTCGGACACAAGGTATAGGGGGATGTTATATTCATCCTGTAAAAGTTTCAGATCCTGAAACTTCATATAGATGGATTTATAGAGAAAGTGCCACGATGACTAGGTTTTGCTATACAAAACCCTTACTTTCAAATTGTCGCAAGTGAAACAAGTGTCGTAAGTGCCATACATTGCCTTCCTTCAGGATAGCTCTGATACCATGTTAAGATTCAATATGCTAAGATAGATAAAATCAATATTAAATTCAATTTCACAACAATAGCATATACAGGATCACTGAAAGAACAACAAGCACAACATAAACACAAGAGACACAAATTTATCCTGAGAAACCCTCATGGGGTAGAAAACCCAGCAAAGCTTCCTCAATATAGATGACCAGCAAATACAAAAATGTAATCCCCAAACATGAGCTCCTTCTCCTACTTTGCAGATCTATCCCTCTCCTATGCGAGTTTCACAAGTGAGTGTGTGTGTTAAATGAGGAACACACCTCCTCTATTTATACACTACTCTGAGTTGACTTTTACAGTAACTAGGTCGGCCTCAACAACTTAACCACTCAACATAATGCTGACTGGGCCGACCCCTCTAGGAGACTTAAACACCCCATTACAACTAACTCCGGGTCGACCCCACTAGGGAAGTCTAATAACCCAAGTTACCACATTCCGACGGAGGAATAAACATCTCCGAATATACAATAAGGTCTCTACGGAGGAATGAAACATCTCCGAAATAATAAAGTACAAATATAATATTCTTAGAAGTTACAATATTTCAACAGTATAAGAACCAGGATATTTTTGTGAGGCTCCATGCAAATTCACTAAAGCACAAAAGTGATTGTGACTAGGTGAAACTCTATTCTTTGAGGTTTCAGAGGCTTTGGATTTATGTGTTTCCTCCTACCATATTTAAGTATATAAAAGATTTTCTAACATATACATTCATAGTGGGAAAGCCAGATGGACCACATTTATTGCAAAGCCAAGGATTGATTTACATTAGATGTGTGTGATATCCATCGACGAAGAGTAGAGTTGAGATTTTTTTTGTGCCCATGGTTGAGGGTCTAAGAGTATGTGGGATAATTGGGAACCCCAAGTAAAAGGCCTCACAAAGGGAATTCCAAGTAATTTTGAGAAAGTGACAAATTAGGTCAAAAGTTGAGCATCTTGTTCTAACACTAAGGTCATTTCCCTAATAGAAGACATGCAGAGTGGAGCTAATGCCTAGCATGATTTTGGGTGCTATCAATAGCGTTGTCTTGTCATGTACTTGTGTAATGTGACATGGCTACTATTTGCAAACCCTAAGAAATAGAATCATGCTAGTGGCAAGAGCTTGATTGACATAAGCTTGTTATTGAATCCAACGAGGACTTCTTATCTATCATGGAGATTATAGGGTTAATGAGTAAACCCTAGGAGTTATATTTTATCGATCACGAAGATATAACCATCGGATAAGATAAGGGAAAGATAGACATGTTGGATGTTCTTGTAGAGATTTCTCTTGTGCGATGCTAGAGTATAAGACCTAGGGTTTGAGGATTGAAATACCGGGATGGACATGTAGCCTTGGATGCTAGAAATAGTGTTATATTGTAGTGTATTTGTGTGATGTGACATGGATAGGGTTTGTAAACCCTAAGAAAGACAATCATGCTAGTGGCGAGATGTTGATTTACATAATCTTGTTGTTGAAGCGAATGAGGACTTCCTACCTATCCTGGAGATTATAAGGTTCCTAAGCAAACCCTAGGATTTAGATTTTAGGGGTCACAAAGATATAACCACTAGAGAAGATAAGGGGAAGAGAAACATCTTGGATGTTCTTGGAGAGATTTCTCTTGTGTGATGCTAGAGTATAAGACCTAGGGCTTGAGGACTGAAATACTAGGATCGACATGTAGACTTGGATGGTAGAACTAGATTTTTCTTGCGGTGTACTTGTGTAATGTGACATGGCTAGGGTTTGCATGAGATATCTCATATTAACATGTTCATGTGCTCTTGCATGTACCCCAACGTTCCAAGAAAAAGAAATATTTATATTTATTTGCAAGGCAAATTTAAGGTCTTGGAGATTACTACAACCTTTGTATCTCATAATCACAAGCCATTGACATCATTGAAATATGAGATCATGGTAGTGGAAGAAGTTGCAGAGGTGTTAGAGGCCTAAATATTGAAATAATTCATTCCCAACATAAAGCATCTCATTCTTATCACCAACCAAATGCATATTAGGGTTTGATGCTAGAGTATAAGACCTAGGGTTTGAGGATTGAAATACCAAGATGGACATGTAGACTTGGATGCTAGAAGTTGAGATCTCAAGTGGTGTACTTGTGCGATGTGACATGACTAGGGTTTGCAAACCCTAAGGAAGACAATAATTCTAGTGGGGAGAGCTTGATTGACATAAGCTTCATGTTGAATCCTATTAAGACTTCCTACATGTCCTGGAGATTATTGGGCACCTTAGGAAATGCTAGAGTTAGATGTTAGGGATCATGAATATATAACAACTGGAGAAGATAAGGGTAAGAGAGACATATTGGATGATCTTCAAGAGACTTCTCTTGTGTGATGCTAGAGTATAAGGACTAGGGTTTGAGGATTTAAATACTAGGATGGACATGTAGACTTGGATTCTATAAGTTGAGTTCTCTAGTGGTGTACTTGTGTGACTTGACATGGGTAGGGTTTTTAAACCCTAATAAAGATAATCATGCTAGTGGGGAGACATTGATTAACATAAGCTTGTTGTTGAAGCCAATGAGGGATTCCTAGATGTCCTAGAGATTATAGGGTTGTTGAGGAAACCCTAGTAGTTATATGTTAGGGATCATGAAGATATAACCACTAGTGAAGATAAGGGGAAGATACATGGCTAGAGTTTGCATGAGAATAGATTATGACCTTTATTTAATAGCATGTGTAATTCTCATCATAAATGTGTCATAATGTCTAAGAGTAATATGCCTAACTGTGAAAAAATATAACATAACCTTACATAGAAAAAGAGAAGCTATTAATTGTCATAATTGTAACGAATCTATCATACTAGTATAAGGTAATCTATTCCATGTGGCTTGTCCAATCTAAAAGGAATATCCTACAACACTCATCCTCACTTGTCCCAGGAGAACATCTCAAAGCAACAAAAAACTAACACTGTAGCCATGGCCAAGGATTTGAGACCCACCCCTCATATACAAACCCTTCTAATAGTGATCCTATCCCACTTGGAGTCCAAATACCCCTTATTGAGAGTACGTGTGGTGGTTCATGGATTCTAGGGCTAGATTAGGTTAATAGGGCTAGATTAGGTTTCTAGGATTCTAGATCAATTTCCTAGGGTTAGATTAGTGTTTCTAGGGCTAGTTTAGGTTTCTAGAGCTAGATTAGGTTTCTAGTATTCTAGCTTAGTTTTCTAGTGTTAAATTAGTGTTTCTAGGGTTAGTTTAGCTTTCTAGGATTTCTAGGGCTAGATTAGGTTTGTAGGGTTATATTAGTGCTTCTAGGGATAGACTAAGTTTCTAGGGATAGATTAGGTTTCTAAACATGGTTTGGATGGATATATTTAGTTGTAAAGGTATAGTGTCTAGGAATAAATAATCCTAGAGGGAAATAGAGCATCTGAATTCCTCTCTCTCCCACATGGCCATGTTATCTATGTAAAACTACTAGACATTGCCACGTTATCTATGTAAAATTTCCTTATCTTTCAACTTGAACTCAAAAGTCCAAAGAGGCTCGCCATATATGGACACCAACCCATTATTTCTAATTGGGTTGGGGTTTGGTTAATCCCATGGCCAAGAATTCAAGATTTATGTCAAGAAAACCTACCATCTAAGGTGTGCATCATATATAGAAGTTATCTATAATACTTCAATCCCATATGTTTTCTGTAGTCTCATTTTGTTCTACTGGATGGTGAATCTGCAACAAAAATTGAATGTTTCTCAGTTAACATATTTTTCAAGAAAGACGCCCATTTTCATGGGATCTTTACAATTATCACTAGGAAAACAAAAAAATGGTAAAGACCTACTATATGTGATGGATTATGGCTACGCTCTTCTCAAAGTGTAAGACATAGTATAAGGCTTTCAAAAGGCTAATGATTGGATTCCATTGCTGAGAGTTGGATGCAATTCATTGTTGTTTCTCATTTTTTAAGCAAACGCTCCACCAAGACTTTCTTAATTTCTTTTGTAGAATTGTGTATGTAAAAACAAGATCATGTGTACCTTATATAATTGGGTATGCATACCTTACATTTGGCTAATGCATGCATGGTTAAGTGCATTGTGAGGTTTGAAGAATAATTACTGGAACGACAAGTCTAAAAATTCCAACAAGTGTTTTGAAGTTGTTGGGCCATCATCTTAGATGCCACTTAAAGACAAGGAAGTTGTTGTAGGGAACAACATTCTATAGGGAGGAGGAGACAAAGTAGCATCTATCCTCTATAAACATGGAACAAAATACACTTAAGGAACATAATACAAGGAAATATGAAATACAAGGTAATGACACTTGGAATTTCAATAAAATATTATATTTTATTACTCTCCCCTACTTCTCCTCTTGGTGGTTTCCTTATGGATGATTAACTGTAATTAAGAATATACATTGACTTTAAGGATTTTTCATTCTAATATTTGTCATTGGAAGCTTACTAACAAGCTGAGCTTTTGATTACTCTCTTCTACACATGACTCAAATTTCAAATAAAAAAAAGTGCATACCAAATCCAAATCCATAATTGGATAGCACCAACAAAAACATTTTCAGGATTTTAAGACTTAACATAGTTTCTCGACTTGGCATAGTTCTTAGAGGCTAGGATTTTGTGCAATGTAACGTGGAAATAATTAAAGCATTGATGCATAACGGGAGTTGTAATATAATTACAAATATGTGGAATATTTTGAGCACAAAATGATTCTAGCCTCTAAGTGCAATTGACATCGAGAAAGTGATTTGCAATAACCTTGGAGTGTTGAAAAACGAATATGAAAACAATAAATATACCTAATTTTGATGCTTAATTGATTGTTTTGGAGTGCTGCTTACTGAATACTATAAAATATACATAAAATGAGGAAGTAAATAATATAAATAAAATGAAAAAGCATAGTAGTTACATAACCTGCCCCTTGAATGGAATAGAAGCTAGAATCCTATCAAATGCACTTTGCAGATCAATTGTGACCAAGATCGAATACTCTCCAACACTGTAAATATCTCTAACCTAAGAAACATCCACCACAAAATTATCTTCATATCATACTTGCAAGTCACCATTTAGGACTTTTACAAACTTCATGTTAATATAATTAAATATTCAATAATATTTTTCTTTACAACTAACTAGAGTACTCATATCTAATGAATGATATATAGAGTTAGCAATGCAAAAACCATACCTCAATATCCTTCAAGTCCAGCATGTCCCAAAAACAATGAGCTATAATAACCATGTAAGTACTAAAAACAATAACAATAATAACAGTAGCAATATATATTAGAAGTGAACCAATTATAAACTCAACATCAGATGTTGGGGCAGAAATCCCTTATCCTCAGACTTCAACCTCTCAGCGTTAGGTTAGTTGCATGAGACTCAACTAGACCAACATACTTGTCAAAGGAGAGAACCTAGAACTGGAAAAGTCCGTAAAATAGATCATCCAACCCTCACAAATAAAAAACAGTGGTAGCACAACAGTACGACCAATACACAATAAAAAACGATAGCAAAGTACTAAAAAAAAGTCATGTAAGGTAATGCTATGGTGGATGGAACCTAAGGAGGTCTATTAAGGTCAACGCAAGGGTGGACAACAATCCTAAGGGGTCACTTGGTCATCAACAAGCTGGACGTCGACATTTAATTAGGGTTGTATAGCTCAATGTTACCATGCAAAGGTCAATCACGAGTCACCACAAGGCTAAACATAACATACAAGTAAACATGCAAGCCAACGTAACATAATAAGGCAACACGACATCATACTAGGCTCATGCACATCAAGTCAACGTCAAGGTAGGTTACCCGACCTTCTCAACTGTATGTGGTCATCTCATCTTCCTCAAGTTAACTCTGCAAGGGGTGGCCAGCCCTTGATAATAACCATAGTCCTCGGAAGATGTCACACATATTGAAAAATAAGCTATGCAACAAAGTAAAAAAACATTTCGCATATAAATTTCAAAAAGCACAAACATAGTTATATTAATTGTTCTAATCAGCACAGTACTATCAAACATAGAGCTACAAAAATCATTAAAATACTGAAGAAGAAACATCCACCACAAAATTATCTTCATATCATACTTGCAAGTCACCATTTAATACTTTCACAAACTTCATGTTAAAATAATTAAATATTCAAGAATATTTTTCTTTGCAACTATATAGAGTAATTATATCTAATGAATGATATATAGAGTTAGAAATGTAGAAACCATAACTCAATATACTTAAATATCCTTCAAGTCCAGCATGCCCCAAAAACAATGAGCTACAATAACCATGTAAGTACTGAAAACAATAACAATAATAACAATAGCAATCTATATATAACAGTAGAAATATATATTAGAATTGAACCAATTATAAACTCAACATCAGATGTTGGAGCAGAACTCCCTTATCCTTAGACTTCAACCTCTCAGCGTTAGGTTAGTTGCATGAGACTCAACTAGACAAACATACCTGTGAAAGGAGAGAACCCATAAGTGGAAAAGACCCTAAAATAGATCATCCAACCCTCACAAATCAAAAAAATTAGCAGCACAGCAGTACGACCAACACATAATAAAAAACGACAGAAAAGTACTAAAAAAAAGTCATATAAGGTAACGCTATGGTGGATGGCACCTAAGGAGGTCTATTAAGGTCAACGCAAGGGTGGACAACAATCCTAAGGGGTCACACTGGTCATCGACAAGCTGGACGTCAACATTTAAGGGTTGCATAGCTCAATGTTACCATGCAAGGGTCAATCACGAGTCACCACAAGGCTAAACATCACATACAAGTAAACATGCAAGCCAACGTAACATAATAAGGCAACACGACACCATACTAGGCTCATGAACATCAAGTCAACGTCAAGGTAGGTTAACCAACCTTCTCAACTGTATGTGGTGATACGTATCGTGTGTCTCATGCAATGAGTGGAAGCTCATAATCATCTTCCTAGAATAAGGAAGCTCATGTGGTCATCTCATCTTCCTCGGGTTAACTCTGCAAGGGGTGTCTAGCCCCTTGACGATAGCCATAGTCCTTGGAAGATGTCACACATATTGAAAAAAATCTATGCAACAAAGTGAACAAACATTTCGCATATAAATTTCAAAAAGCACAAACATAGTTATATTAATTGTTCTAATCAGCACATTACTATCAAACATAGAGCTACATAAATCATTAAAGTACTGAAGAAGAAACTTGTAACAAAACTGAAAATATTTCATGCCTTCACTCAGTCAAATACAAATCTTTAATGTTTACAACTACATTTTTTATGTTTTGGTTTTGTTCTCAGACATTCAAAGAGGGGGACTTCATCTTCGGTGTCTTGACCCATTGTAGTTTTTGTTCCCTCTCTTTTTGTTGATTGTGTGAATATGCATCCCCATACCGTACTTCTGGTACGTTGATTAGCAGGGGGTGGAGGTGGATGGAGAGGGGCATCATCTGCAAAAAACAAGACATTTCTATAGATATAAATGCGCAGTTATTATTGAGATACGTATTTCATTATTTCCAATATCATTACAATGATCTTTACCTGCTTGTTGACTAGCTGAGTCAACTATAGTGTTCATTGGTTATGCCATTTGTTCCTCTCCTGGATGAGCATGACATGCTCTGTCATTCATAGAAAAATATTAATTAGTAAATGTTATCAATTATGTATTTAAAATCATATTGAATACATTTGTTATATAGCATACATACCTGAATGGATAGGAAGCTCCCCACCATTGTGTTGTACTGGTTCGGTACCGCTACCCTCGCTGCTTTTGTTGGTCTCACCCTGAAAACAAAAAAAAACATTTAGTTTTCGATGCAATAATTCATGAATATATTACGCAATTACATTATAATGATGGCCTTATTGATTTTATTTACCTATGCACGAGTCAATGGAGAAATTGGGGTTTACCCCAAGCTTTTTCGATGTTCCAACACATGCTGAAAATTGTACTTGAAGCTGAGCTTCAAGTCTTCTTCAGTGGCTTCCTCTTGAAAATCATTTCCCTGCAATGCATAACACCATGTAAAGTGCTTGTGATAAATCAATTAATTGTTCGCTACAGTTAGAAAAATAAATTAATTGTTGGCTACAAATAATGATCATTTGATTCTAACAATTCGTGCCCTTAGCTTCTAATATCCACCATGGCCCAGTTTGTGTTGTCCATGTTTTTCTACTCTTGCCTTTGTTGCTTTAGAGGTGTTAGGGAGCCTATGAAAGGTTGCAAATACGTTAGATATCGCAACTTAAATATATTTAAATGTTTAAAAAAAATTGAACATTGTTCATTGAAAATATGATGTGTCATACCTTCTTGAACCGATTGGCCTAGTCTTTTCTTGTTTTCTCAATGCCTTCTCCTTTGCATCCTCCATGAGCGTGTGATGTACCTGCAATAATTAATTAATACAAATACACGAGATATCAGAAATAATAGAACAGAATCGCTTTTATATTGATCACGGGCCACTTCGAGGGGGCAACCTCCTTTGAGCAAGCTCAATACAATTAACTTCACGGTGCCTTCAATGACCTCAACACACACTTATATACTAAGTCTATGCCCAAGACTATGAGTCAAAACCATGGGACATATAATACTACAGGACGACTTACAAAGCATATGCGTCCAATACTATGGGTCAATACTACAGGCTAATATAAACTACAGATCAACAAATACTACGGGACGACTTACAAAGCATATGACATAGGTTCCTAACATCCCCTCTCCCTTAGAAAAAGCTTTGTCCTCAAAGCTTTGGTTGGAGAAATTGCTGCAGAATCTGAAGGAGTGGTTCCCCGGTAGCATCCTTGGTTTGCATTTCGGGCCATTGATGCCTTTGGAGTGTCAAGGAGGATTGCTTGGAAGGCTGTAGATGAAGAAGAACCCTGTCAGCTGCGTGGAAAATGTGCTCAGAACGGTGCTGATCGGCTTATTGTTTCAGGCGAATTCTGGCCATGTGAAGATTGTCCTGCAGAATGAGAAGAATCTGATCGCGGTTTCGAAGAACCGAGTCAATTTCCTGAACTGGGGAGCTGCTAAGGGTGTATGGAAGAAGAACTGGCGGTGTTTGTCCATAGACTGCTTCATATGGTGTCCTTTGAGAGGTGGTATTGTACCACCAGAGTGCTGCTAGGAAATCCATAGAAATAGTTGGCCAAAGCTGTGTAGTGATGGGAAAGGGTTTGATCAATCCCGAAAGGAGTGTTGGTTCCCCCTTGTTGACTTGGAAAGTATCATCGTTAGCCACCATCTGTTGAATTGTCATTTTTAGTCCCAGCCAAAAGAAGTTACATTGTTCCTGGTCATACATTTTGCAGAACCCAGAGTGCCCTGTTGATGAAGAAGCATGGAGATCATAGAAGAGATAGCCCTGTTGAACATATGGCAACCAATTTGGAACAAGCAGAGAAAGAGCTGTAAGAGAAACTGGGTCATCAATTGTGCGAGAAGGAGCATCTTCCACCATATTGTCCTTACCCTTCTTGTAAGTGATCACATAGGGATAACCCATGAGTTGGATAGCCCATTGCAGGTGTGTTGGGGAGGAGACCCATTGTTCCAGAAAATTTTCCAGACTCGGGAGATCAGTCTTGATGCAGAAAGAATTACCTAATAGGTATGGCTGCCACTTCTGTACTGCATGCAAAATAGCCATCATTTCCTGCTGAGAGGTAGATGTGGTTACATTCTTACCGGAAAGGTCTCTTGAAGGCAGCAAGCTCATTGGTTCAGCAAAGATACCTGCATATCTATCCAAGAAAGTAGTAGAGACTGTTGATGGGTGCATCTGAATGGAATTGAGCTGAGCGATGACACCATGTGAATTCTTCTTAAGGATTTTTTCCAGGCGATGTGAACTGATGATGCAGAGAGACCCTGGTTGTAAGCCCCGAAATTTGTGTTGTGCCCCATTGACTTTAAACTGCATCCAAAGTTCAGCAAAATCCCATAAGATGGGGCCAAGTGTGTGTAACCATTGAACGCCCAAAACCACATCACATCCGCCTAAGGACAAGGCAAACATGTCAGAGCGTAGGTTATAATATTCCATAGAGATACGCACATTGTGACACTTCCCCTTGCAAGGTAAGGTGCCCCCATTGGCAACCATGACTTCAAAGTTGGGGCAAGGATGGACAAAACAATCAAGCTGTTTGGCAATTCGAGGGTCAATGAAGTTATGAGTGCTGCCAGAATCAATGAGTATGGTAAGAGGGAGCTTCTTGAAGTCTCCCCTGACCTGCATTGTTTGTGGGGTGGTGACGCCGGTTACAGCATGGAGAGAGATCTCGGGTGGGTCGTCCTGAGATGGGGTGTCAACAGGCGGGTGTTGCATGTCGACCGGATCATCTACTGTATCTGTAGCTTCTTCACCAAGTTCTAAGGCAGGCGGAGAATCCACATCCAAGATATAGAGCTTTTGTTGAACACATCTATGTCCCCGAGTGAATTTCTCATCACAATTATAGCAAAGCCCTTTTTCTCGGCGTCCCTGCATTTCTATTTCAGACAAATGCTTGCTAGGAGTTGGTTGAGGAGCAGGCGTGATGGGAGCTCGTTGGGAACCCATATTTCTGAAGGGAACAAAGGTGGGTTTGGAGCGTTGTTGAGCTGCGATCTTGTCCTCGGCCAACTTAGCCAACCCTAGGACTTCCATCATTGTGTTGGGACAAAACATTTTGACCTCTGAGCGGATTTCATCCTTGAGACCACTGATAAAACAACTCCTGTAGAATTCATCAGACAATCCTTCTGTGTGATTGGCTAGTTTCTCAAATTCCATCTGATACTCTCTCACTGTGCCAGTTTGGTGAAGTTTAGTGAGTGCTCCTGTGAAGTCGTCAAAAGCACTAGGACCAAATCGTGGCAAAATGAGTTGGAAAAAATCTGTCCAGTTTGGCTCGGGATGAGCTTTGATGTACCAACGGTACCATTGAAGGGCTTCCTGTTCCAAATGAAAGGATGCAAGTGGAACTTTCTGAACATCAAAAGTATTATGTAGACTGAAATATTGTTCTGCTCGGTATATCCATCCAGTCGGATCAGTACCATTGAAGCGAGGAAAATCAAGCTTCGGCCCACGAAAAGTGCTAGAAGTAGAGAACCCGGTGGCTGCAAAAGATTCTGGCTGTCTGGTATTGTTCATGGCTGAATGCTGAAGATGGAGGCTGAGAAATTTTTCATCCAGATCTTGGAGTTTGGTTTGGATCGCTCCAAGTGCTTCCTCCATGGTGTGTGCTCCTGCACGGGTGACAACCATAACCAGGTTTTTTTTTTTTTTCCAGACTGGAGCGGCTACGGCTCGGAAGGAATCTGGAACAACGCCGAACGGCTGGATCTGGAACGACGTGCAAAATGGATCTGAAACGGTGCAGCAGTGATCGGCAATAGTTCAGCTGAAAGTAGATATGGACCCCAGGTATGTGCGACTTCCTAACAGTTCAGGGTTTTCACTCGGCCACCAATGTTGTCTGACAGCTTGTGTATTGGGGCAGTACCCTTCACTCCACGGCTCAGGTAAAACTGATAACCGCTTTTCCACAAACGACAGCTCTTGGTTTACCTCACGGGTGGGAACTAGTCAATCAGGTAGGGGTCGTTGCCCTTTTCGCTTGGCAGGTCCTCTCAATGGCCAGCTACTTCGGGGTTCCTGTGGTACTCCTCACGATGAGTTTTAGGGCTTATGCCCAAGTACTTCCCACAGTTAAGCGGATAGGGATTATTCCCAGATCCGAACCTGCAACAGAAAAAAATTTGGGCAGAAATTCGACCCAATGTTCAAAAACCGGATCTATATTGCTCAGAATCGCTATTATAGCATGTTTCCGGAACTGGAACAACCACTCTGCTTCTACCCATGAAAGCGGAATAGAAATCTGGGCACTCGGTCAAAATATTTTCTCGCCGCAATTTCCGCGGCCGTCACCGAAATTCTGAAAAATTGCTGATTTTAAATCTGCGATATCTCCACTTTTAGAACTCCAAATGAGATGATTGTTTTTTTGAAACTGCGTATTTTTGAAAGAAGAATTCAGATATGCAATTGGTTTCTTCTGATTTTGTGCAGAAATTGATCTGAAAGTCGCCGCCCAAAAAAAATAAATTTCCCACTTGTGCCAAGGAAAGTGCTCTAATACTAGATGTGATGTACCTGCAATAATTAATTAATACAAATACACGAGATATCAGAAATAATAGAACAGAATCGCTTTTATATTGATCACGGGCCACTTCGAGGGGGCAACCTCCTTTGAGCAAGCTCAATACAATTAACTTCACGGTGCCTTCAATGACCTCAACACACACTTATATACTAAGTCTATGCCCAATACTATGAGTCAAAACCATGGCACATATAATACTACAGGACGACTTACAAAGCATATGCATCCAATACTATGGGTCAATACTATGGGCTAATATAAACTACGGATCAACAAATACTACGGGACGACTTACAAAGCATATGCGTCCAACAACAATATACTAACATAGTAAAGAGAAGGGTTGACATAGGTTCCTAACAGAGCGCCTTCCACTCCTTCTCTGGAACCATCGGAGGATGCTCATACTTGTAGTTAATTTGCAGATTGTCCCTATAATCTGCCCTGACATATTTCAAATTTAAGCCAGCTACTGCGGTGTCACATTTTTTGTTGAAGGTTTCACCAAACAAGTTGACCATGTGGTTCATCAAATCATCTTTCAATTTATCATTTTGGGAATTCCACTGTGTACGAATGGTGGGCCCAAAAATCTCCAAAGCCTTTTCATGCAAGTTTTTATAAAAAACATTATTTCCTATAAAAAAACATATGATCATTAATTAAAACTAATTTGAGTTATGTGGCTTTGAATTACATGAAAAAAAACACTAAATAAATTAAATAATACCTGCAATCTTTAGTATCTTGATTGGAACACAGTCATCGTTCACCAAGAAGCTAACGGGAAATTATCCGTTGCTAACCACACGTATTGCACCAGGATAGCGACTATCACAATCGATGCTATCCTCCTCTCTAACATCCTATGAAGCAGTGGTGTTTGAAGGGCCATGTTGACCTCCAACATCCGGTGAGGTCGTAGCATCTAAATTTCATTGCTCTAAAGGAAAGACAAATATCCTCATTAGTACATTAGATTGATGATGTGTTGAACCATCGCTACTACCAATACCGACCTCTGCAACCTGTTCTCGATGGACGGGTGTTATCTCCAAATATTCCTACATAAAGTAAACTTCAAGAAATTAGATCATATAAAAAAAAGAGAACTAAAACAACATAAACGAATATATGTCATAGTTGGTAAAAAATTTCAAAGATGCCAATTACCCCATATTGGTCTATCTTTTGCCTTAAGTCATCCATTTGTGCTTTGATTTCTTCAGTCCTGGGTCTGATTAAAATAAGTCTAAGAAGGTCTTGATTGCACTTTTTCAATATTTTCTTCACAGTTTCCATTGCGTTGGTTGAATAAAATATTTCTTCCTCAACGACCACCTCATCATCCTAATGTGGTGTGCTCTATGAACATCAATCAATAAAAAATAGTTAATTTATTTCTATCATTACAAAAAATCACGTAAAAAAAATGCATATAATAACAAAAATAAGTATTATAATCATGTTTAGGTACTGTTACGCTATAATTTACCTGATGCGACAGCATTGGTGACTTCTCACGGTCACCCTACCACAACACAATAAGCAAGACATATTCATATCGATAAGTAAAAATTGAACCATGTATAATAAACGTGATTAATGTAAAAAAACTTTATTGTTACTATGACAACCACGTTTATATGTCCAGAAGCTGTAGGTGTGCTCTGAGTACCGGCCCCCTACCACAATACAATAAGAATGATATCATATTGAAATATTGAGCTCATTAGCATAAAAATAGTCAAATGTTAACAGATGTAATATAATCATGAATTGTGGTTACTATGACATTGATGTTATTAGGTAATATTAAAATAACATTTACCTCATGCGTCACCATTGGTGACTTTCCACGGTCAGCTTGTGGCATTTGTGGCATATGGCCACGATCACCTTGCCACAATATAAGAATTAAGACATATTAAAAATGAAAATTACATATTTAACAATGTATCTTAAACGTGATTAATGAAAAGCGTGACATATAATTAACCTTGTGTATATTATAAAAAGCATGACATAAATAAATTTGTTGCAAGAAAAAAATAATACGTCATCGATCAAAGGTTGAGTTGTAAGAAAATTACCCCCATAATCACAACCCCCGCATCTATTCGATTCAAACCGTAATCGATCAACAACTCTTCACCTACATCTATTGATTTTGTTGCACATACAAATACACGATTTCATTCATGCCCCTCAAATACTCAATTGGGTAGCTTATGTGTTGACCCTGGTCATGTGCTATTTATAAACCCTGCGATATTTCTTGAAGCTTTTGGCATTCCATCAAAATACACAATTGCTCCTTTCTTCAGATTGTTGTCCAGTAGTTGACAATAATTTGCTGCCACTCTGTATGTCTACTTACTTCGCATATATCAGACCAACAACAACCAGTCATTGTATTTGTAGCATGGTCCCACATACTCCCATCAATTCATTTTCAGTGCCATATGCCACCTTTATGCCATCCATGGAAAATATCCCTAGTCCATGTAAAGTGGATGGAGCAATGCGATAATTCCTCCCATTGAGGAATAAATCCGTGTCCACTTGGGGTAGCTCCTTGGGTAGCCATCGTTTGACCATATGTCTATACCCGGGGGGAAACTTAATGTCACCTATGCTCTCATTATCATAACCACATGATCCTCCTTCAGAAACAAAAAGTTCCATGCGTCTACGAAATTTTCTCCTTACCTTTTCACCTCTAGTTGATCTTTACTTGTTAGATCTTGTATTAGACGTCTCGCTTTCAACCTCTTTTGGTCTATCTTCTTCACTTGAGGAGGATAGATCCGATAAGTACCTATTCGGTGGCAACTACAATCATTCAAACGAGACAACATGTTGTAGTTGAATTTTCAATACCGAAAACATCATTCATGGCTCATGGTTTCTAGCAAGCATGTTATAAAGAAAGATGATCCAAACCTGTATGGTAGATATAGGACAAACCAAATTATTAAATTTTCAATATTTGTCCCTTGTGGACATGTGGCATGATTTAGTTCCTCTAAAAATATTCCCTCCTTCCTCTAGTTATCATATTAACCCCTCAAATCCACCTAGATTCATCACATACCTATTGTTTTATGCAAATGAGCTATGAATTGTAGTTGGTTGCATTGGTTGGTTGAGTTGTACACATTTCCATCCAACCAAAACTCATTAACTAAATGCAAAATTTTAATTGTTTTACATCTTGGGTTAGCTAAGATGTTCTTACATTGCCCTGAAGATAAATCTTTCATGAGTAATTTGCTCAGATGTTGGCTAATTGGAGGGGCATGTTGATCTAAAGGAGATTCTCTGATTTATTCTTAGCAAGGGTCTTCATTATATGATATGCATGTTATTCATATAAATTGTATCTTATTGAACCATGCTATCAAAAATATTTGGAAGGAGGTCATTATTGATTCAAAATTTTGTTAAATTTAGCATGGATTTAGAGCTACAGTTGGTTTCTTGTAGAAATATTATATTGGGTTTCTCTTATAGGGTTTTGTTTTCCAATTGGGGGTACTTTCCTTTATTATGAAGGATTTTTACATTCCATGATATGATTTTCATAATGAACTAGACAGGTGGTGGATCATGTAGTTTTCTAAGAGGGCCATAGTCTGGTTGTAGTTGTTCGATAGCAAGCCCATTTCTTGTATTTTTTGTTTATTAGTATTCCTATCCAATTTAACTTTTTTCCCCTTTCTTTTCTCTTGATTTAAGGGGTATTGATTTGATTCCCAATACGAGCAGCTAGTTAACATTGGGGGTATTTATTTGATTCTCATGCTCAAATCATTCCTAGACCATATATTATTTTTGGTTAAGGGAGCCTAACCCGCTACCCAAGGTCAATGGGACCCATTGGCATTGGATGGAATTTGTAATTGTCTATATGGCGAGATCATATATTATCACTAGTTTGTAGTAGATCCAGTTCATGGAAATGATGACTTCTCTATGGTGATATCGCATATATCTATGTAAGGACTTATCCATGCTATTTATACCTGCCACCCTAGTCTTTTCTACTGGTGATCTGTATCTCTATCTCGATATATGCCTACCTTAGCTACTAATGCTTTATCTACTTCAACATAATAAACTGACTAAGAAACTGGTTCAACTGCTTCATCTACTAGTACTGGTGCTTAAACAAGGTAAACCATAGGTGTTACTGGTCTTGGCATCTAGTGGAATGATATCCTCATATCAAGGGTGGCCTCTTTCATAGAAAGGTTAAGTGTGACATAGTTCCTAAGTATGGGAGGAATTCCCTTCATTTGTAACTAGTTGGAGGAATATTTCCTAAGAACATAAGTGTTTTGATTATGCTATGAATTGTCATGTTTACATTGCAGTCTTGCATTATATATTTTATAGTTAGGAATATTCTTGTGTGTGTATGAGATTAATTAGCATAATCATGGTTGTACACTTTGTATAAATTCATTTATAAATGTTTTCTTTTTAATTTATAATTAATGATGTTGTAGCTTGCTTCCACTATTAACATCTACATGCAACTATTAGAATTTATTTTGGTATCATAGGACAATTACATAAGTGAAATTGGAGTACACCATTGCCTCAATATCACTATAGGGGTGGTTGGGTACATTAGAGTTTTCCTTTTATTTATAGGAACTTCCTTCTTCTCTTCTATGATGGATGTTAGTTTCTCCTCTTCTAGGTTTCCCTCATTTTGAATAGGCCTTGCTTATGATTGAAAGCCATCAAATCCTTTTTTTATTTTCAATTTTTTATCCTATGGGATCAAAATCTGGTTTCAGTGAGTTTTTCATTTACTTTGGACTTTCTAAAATCGCTCCTTTTCTTTTGTCTTTGATGGCTTGTATTTAATAATGGCCTCATTTTTGGGGAAGACACGGTACAAATAAGCATGCTCATGGAAGTTTTTACAATGAAATCGTATGCATTCATAATATAGAGTTTTAATCAATTCCATGTCTTGATGGTTGATGTGAATGGACTCAAGAAGGGCACCAAAGGAAATAATCTAGACATAGATGCAAGTGTAGGAGGCGTATATTCCTATATGAGTTACCTCTAAGGCTTTTACATAAGATACAAGATTATTTCCAATATCATTCATTGTTTCCTTATCCCAAAACTTTTGTGATGGTGAGTACATGCAGATCCATATGGTGGCTTATGTTAAATACTCTTTTTCTAGACTAAATTACTCTACCCATTTGCATAGATGGAGGACGATTAAGTTATAGAAGTAGTGACCATTCCAAAATACTTATTCATAGTCTTACATGATAGCAAGTATGAAAATGAAGAATTATTTGGAATATAAATTGATCATTACGACTCCATTGAGCTTCCACCATGTGTTGATCCTCTAAGTTACGACTTTCTCCTTTAGCTAGAATCCTAGAAATTTCTCAATTGTTGCTAAGCAACTTCATTATGCTTTGGTTATTCATTTTTTTCTTAGAAATTATCATTTCTCTTTTCTCATTTTATCTTTGGTTATAATTGTAAGTGGGAGGTTCCACAGGTCATTTCTATATGAAAATAGACTTGAAGGAGGCCATTTTTGTCCCTCCCATATCTGGGGAATCTCCAAAAGGTGGAAATATTGTTGTGTTTATGACCCTAGAATCACCATTGCTAGGGTTTCAATTGCTTGCTGCTTGATACTGATCAAGTTACTCTATTGAAATATTGTTAACATTTTTTATAAGAATCTAGATGTTAGATTCCTACCAATATCATGCAACAATCACATTTATAATTGATGTTAGAAATTAACTAATGAAAATCGTGTTAGTATTATGTTGTAGAAAAATGACATTTACTAGGAAATTAAGCATCCAAAGCTATAGCACACCATAAAGAACAATGCATAGGCTACAAAAAAAATGTGTAAAAGATTACGTAGTCAAATTTGATAACATGATTATATACAATATTTCTAAAATTATTAATGTATTCTTTATGTTTTGCAGGTTACCACAAACCATCAAGTGAACTTTCAATAGCTATATCCAAATAAAAATTAAATTTCAAATTTCAAACTCTACAAACTGCTACTAAACATTTCATCCCCACAAACAAAATTGGTCAAGGTGGATTTCGTTCAATCTATAAGGTGATTTCTACTTTCATTTTATACTAGTTAATTGTTACATGCATGGATATTTTACATAATCATTAAACAATGCACGAGAACAGGGAGTATGAAGTTTTTGTATGAGAACAGATCCAGTTGCAAAGAAAAGATATTTGCCAGCTGAAAGATGAACTGAATAGAGAAATAGAAGAGTTGTGGAGACTTATCCAGAACCATTTCAAGAGAGTGTACATCAAAAAATAGAAGACAGTAAATTTTTTGAGCTCATTGACTGTAGAGGATCTGAAAGGCAGAATTAATGATAGATTACAAAATAAGGTTTGGGATCTGGGCATAATGAACACTGAAGGCATATGACCTGGAGGCCATAATCTTTTCCACCTTGGGAGTTTGATGCAAGGGAATCTACTGACTAAAATAATCTAAAATGTAAGTCAGATCTTATGATCTTGACCATAGCCCAAGGAGGGGTTCCACTTATAAATTCATTGTAAATGACATAGTTAGGGAGTATAGTCTTAAAAGATTTTGGAATATGATTAGGTGTCATTCTAAGTAATGGGTCATTAGGTGAAGGAATAATTCATCCTAACTAAGCCCATAATTGTCGACAACATTTGATAAGGATCAAAGGATCCAAGGCTTCGTTGTAGGAATATAGAGATCTGTTTAATAAGTCATTGTAAAGGATAGGATCGAATTTCTATGTTTAGTACACAATTGCAAGTTTGTAGGAGTCTGTTAGTGAGCTGGAAGCCCATCCATAATTTATATATTGTAAATCTTTAAGGCATAGAAGAGGTTGGATAGGGGTTTGAAGACGAGAGATTGTAAAGGTTGTTCATGCTTGTGAAGCCAGGCCTGTAGCATGTAATAGAGAACTAGGGTAGAGTTATTGTGCTTGTACAGTATAGCCTTGTTAATGAAAAAAAGAAGAAAAAGGAGAAAAACGTTGAGTGTTGCGTTGATGGCCTTTTGATGATTTTCAGAGTCTTCTTGATGCTGTGTTGATTGTCTTTTGAATATTTTGGGTGCTGCGTTAATGGAACATGAGGCTCAGAGTCTTCGAGTTGCAGCTTCGAAGGAAAGGAAGAGCATCATGCTTAACATATCTACATAAATGTTGACATGGATTAATACCCATGTGAACGACAAAAAAAGTTATGATTGATCCATAGTCAATCTCTAAGTTTGAGAGGTGAATCTTATAAATAACCATTGTCAAAATTTAGGTTTGGAATATTAGAAGTAATGAGTTCCTTAGAATGGCGTTCTGGGTTTTGAACCAGATTCTATCGGAGATGAAATCGCCCACAGGTAACTGGAATCCTGTTGCATATTGGTTTGGTATAATTAATTAATGTTGAACTGTGGTAGGAAATCACAGTTCTGTGAGTTTTGTGATGTATGGGCAGTTTGTGTGGTTAAACAATGCTCTGCGTTGAAGTAAAGCATTCCAAATTTAGTCGAAACTTAGTAGATAATGTAAATAATGTAAATTTAGCATTCCAAAGTTGCAAGTAAATAATGTATTGAAAATCCCCAATAACACACAGTTCATTTCCAAACCCCCAACCCTGGTGTACAAAATGTGCATTTCAATCTTACCGAAGACATCTCGACGACCTCCTCTGTAATGGTCTCGATCTCCTAGTCTCAGCGGCCTCCTCTGCAATGTTCTCGACGGTCTCGGCTCCCTCCTATGCAATGGTACCGCCTCTCTCAGCGGTCT